>CATIWC010000902.1:0-229044 GCA_948472305.1 Vicia faba | reverse complement strand
AAACCCTAATTTTTATTAAGTAATATATATATTATTTAATTTACACAAATATTTATTTATTATGTACAAAAAATAAAATAAAATGAAATATATTTATAAAAAGTATTTTTTTATGTCAAGTATTAATAAAAATAAAAATATATGTATTTTTGTATTTTACCTTAAATATACTAATAAATATATATATATATATATATATATATATATATATATATATATATATATATATATATATATATATATATATATATATATATATATATATATATATATATATATATATATATATATATATATATATATATATATATATATATATATATATATATATATATATATATATATATATATATATATATATATATATATATATATGTGTGTGTGTGTGTGTGTATTAATTTCTAAATATGTATTATATATGAAAAATAATAATATTTAATATTTATAAAAAAAAGTATATTTTGTATAAAATATTTTCAAAAGGGAAAATGTAATAAAATCAGAAAAGAAAGTATATTTGCATTATTTTTCCTATTTATTCTATATAATATATATATATATATATATATATATATATATATATATATATATATATATATATATATATATATATATATATATATATATATATATATATATATATATATATATATATATATATATATATATATATATATATATATATATATATATATATATATATATATATATATATATATGATATATATATAACTTAAACTAAACAAATAAATGCCTATAAATTCAAAAATGGTGTAAAAAATTATTTTTATATTTTTAATATTATTAGAAAAATAATTGAGTCAAAATGAAAAAAAGAAAAATAAAAAAATCACGCAAATACACAAAATGGGCTCAGGGGGTGTCAAAGTGAAAAGAGTGTGTGAAAAGAAAATACAAAACAAGCCCAGCCCAGATAACCTTTCTTCAACCTCTGGCCAGAAAATATCAAAAAAACGCGCGCCTGTTCATCCAATTCAAACACCTGGATTCTTTGATTTTTTGCACAAACTTCCAACATAAGAAATGTTAAGCATTGAATCACGATTCTAAATATATAAAAAACTCATCCTAACTCTCAGAAATGAGAGAGAATTTTGACATTCCCAAATCCTGACCTAAGTTTTCTGCCATGTTCAGACTCAAAATTCTTGCAGCACACATAACATAAATGAAATCTAATTACATGGGCATGTTCAGGGCTATGAATGTGACATATTCTCTTCACAAACCTAAAGCTAACAATGCCTAATAAGAGAGATACGAGTTCATGAACTTACCTGTTCAGTTGAAGTTCTATCTGGCAATGGAGAAGCTTTCAGTGCAAGATGATGATTGGTATAGCTTCCTTGATGTCCAGGGATGCTATTCCAAGCTTTACTTTGTCTTGAAACACCTTGAATCGAACTATGGACCTTCAATTGCAAAATAAGAAATTGAAAATGGTGGAACTGGTTAGAGGAATTACAGGTCGTGTTTTAGGTTTTGGTTAGCTTGCATTGATGCTAGGGAATGTGTTTGATGAGCTTTGGGCAAGAAATCATGCAAGGGATGAGAGATGGGGTTCAATCTGCAGGCCTTGCCCTGTTTTTGCAGTTTGAGAGTGATTTTGGCAATGGGGAGGTATTGATGGTCTTAGGGTCGTGTTTCAGCTTGGTTAGGATGATTAGAATGTGTGTACAATATTTGCTTAAGTCTTCTAATGCTGAGAGGATAGTTGTGTTGTGATATGGGATGTTTCTTAACACTTAAGCAAGAAAAGCCAAGTTGTGTTCTAGACATGTAGAGGGCCCCTAATCATGCTGCAAAACTCCTCCTTGATCAGTGTGTTATGCTCATAATCTTGTGCCAATTAGATTGTATCTGTACTTGCTTGGATTTTCAATTTGACATAAAGCTTGCTTTTGCAAAAATGGATAAAGTACTTTATCTATTTTGGGATTAATCCACTATGCAATGCTAGAACACAAAGAACATGGTCTTGGCACAATGAATATGCATTAAATTTATGAGTGTAATTGAGATAAAAGGCCTGTAATCAAGTTGTGCAAGCTGAGATTGAAATGCATAGTGCTATGAACATGTAACTTGGCCTAATCAAAAGTGAGTTTCTGCCATATTGCAAAATTCGATTCTCCCTAACCATGAGGTTGTTTGAGAAGTTCTTGGATATTTTGGAAAGCTTGGAATGTGTGCTACAATCCATCTTTGAAATTCAAAGTGAAATTCCAAGTGGAAGTGTATGGAAAATGGCCTTGAAGTTAGGTAGATAACCTTGCCAAAATAGGTTAAAATTTCACTAAGTTAAGAATGGTTTAGTACCCTTATTCCAAAAATTGTAACTTGAGATACAAGCCTCATTTTGGAAAACTTTGTGAATCAAAGTTGTAGATTATGCAACAAGCTACAACTTTCATGTTTTGACTTTTGTTTGAATCCAAATGAATCTTGGTGAGAAAGTGGAGCAAAGTTGGGAAAAAATTAGGGTTTTCCATAACTTAGAAAAATTCTAAGTTATGAAAAATTTCCATTTCAAACCCTAATTTGCATTTTTTGATTTCTTGGTGAACAAGTTTCATGATTTGGCATGTTTTGATGAAAAATGAATCTTGACCCTTGATTTTGACCAAAAAGTCAAAGTTTGACTTTTCAGTAAACAGTCAAAATTGATCAATTGACTGGGAAATTCAACTGTCAATCTTGTGTACTTGGGATCTTTTGAACTTGTTGAGCATGTCAAGATAATTCCATGGGGCCCTTGAGTCCATATGTGAGCTTGGTTTTCCATTGGCTAGGTCAAACAGTCAGAAATTGCCTTGGTGCAGTCAAAACCCTAAAAATGACCATTTTGCCCTTTTGATGATCTGATCAGATTTCTTGTGGAATTGTGATTCAAACTTGATCAAATGGTCCATGTGAGTTCATAATGTTGATGTGGGTCAATTTTCATGAGATTTGACTGTCAATTGGCCACAGTTGACTTTTTCCCCAATACAGTTGATTTCTAGGTCAACTGTCCAATTGACTGGGCAAAATTTGGAATCAAGACTTGAAACTTGGTATGGATAAAATTAGGAGTCCAACATGAAGCATGAAAGTCATCTTAGGCATTTTAGGTCAAAACATCTTTGTGCAAACACAAACCCTAATTTGGGTCAACAGTGCAAGGAGAAGTCTTGAGCAGAGGAAACCCTAACTGGATCTTGAGCTCCAAGGGTTTTGTGATGAGAAAATGTTGAGGAAATGGGAGGGAAAATTTTGGGGTACAACAGTGCCAAAAGAAGAAATCGGAAGTAATGTTATGCCTTAGGTGTAGCTCTATTTTTGATAAGAAAGCCGCTGAACACATACAAGTGATGCGGGTTGTAAAAGCAAAACAGGGCATCAATACCCAACAAAGAATGGGTCCAGAAATTCGATTTGACCCCAGAAGGGGCCATCAACAAAGACCCATGAATCAGGAAAGGAGGCCACCAACTTTCAGGCCTCCAACTAATGTGCCTACTGATACCTGGCTGAATACCATGGGAAGGAAACGACCAAATGAAGAAAAGTGGCAGACATTCGACGCACCAAGAGGTTCCTCTCTAGATTACAGAAAGGAATACCATGCCTCTGCGTCGAACAAAATGACCCATGTGTCGAGCAACTATAAAGGAAAGAATCCTATGTCTCGTTCAAAATGGAGAAGGTTTCAAAGACGACGAAAGGCTGAGAAAGAGGCAGCTGGACCTCATCCAGAAGTTAGCACTAATGTGCAGAAAAGACAAAGGAAGCCTCTGGAGAGAAATCTTGTGCCCTGGGCAGAAGAGTGTGGGTCGAATGATGAAGACGACTCCGACTCTAGTGACAGTTTAGACATCATGGTGAATGTCATATCTGTGTTGCCCAAATAATATAACTGTAAGGTCGAAGTCGAAGAGACTGACCTAATGGTTGAACAAGAACTGGCTAGACATCAGCCATTATGTTATTATATAATGAACAATAGATGTGTGGAAGAACAAAACGCATTCTTTGAACCACCAATAGAGGCAATGAAGAGCCATATGAAACCACTGTTTATTAGAGCTAAGGTTGGAGAGGTAACCATAAACAAAATTCTAGTTGATTGTGGTGCAACCATCAATATCATACCACAATTCATGCTGGAAAAGTTAGGCAAAGGAGATGCTGACATAAAGCCACACAACATGGTCTTATCCAACTATGAAGGGGGCATTGGCACCACAATGGGTGTCATTCAACTAGGCCTCAAAGTGGGCTCAATCCTTCGACCCACCATGTTCATGGTTATTTCAGCAAAACCCAACTACAATCTACTCCTTGGTCGAGAGTGGATACATGGCATTGGAGCAGTGTCGTCTTTGATGCACCAAAGGGTCATAATGTGGCGCCCCGACGGCATTGTGGAGAACATTGAAGCAGACCAGAGTTATTACCTGGGCGAAATAAACAGTGTCGGAAAGAATGATTTCGACAGGAATTTGGCTCACATAGGGCCTTGTAACCCACCAGAGTTTGATTTAACTCCAACTCCTAATGCATTTTGCTCTCTATACCTACACTCCAATTATGGCTTTCAGTGGGATAGAGAAGATTTATCCAACATAGACTTTGGAGGAGTCAGTGATATACGGCCAACAGGCTGGGGCAGCGAGTTTGATGATGATGACTAAGTCATCAACTCTCTAAAAGATTTCGGCTTATGTGGCAGAAAACAGAATGATAGCGGCCTTAGAGGCTGAAGTTAAATATGTGGCTTCCAAAGCCAATGAACAAGTCCTTTCGAAGACTGGGCCTGGGAAAGATTTCGACCCAAAACCCCCCGACTTGGGAACGAAAGACTCTCTAGACCAGAGGTTAGACGCCATATATGACGACGAACCTCTTGGTTTCAAAAAGGACCCGCTGGCGAACAATATCAGAATGTTGGCGCAAGATCCTCTAGAAGAGGTAAATCTAGGCAAAGGTCCTGTGAACAGGCCCACATACATAAGCACAAAAAGGGATTCAGGATTCAAGATCGAAATGATCAAATTACTGAAAGAGTTCAAGGACTGCTTCACGTGGGACTATGACGAGATGCCTGGTATCGACAGAGGATTGGTCGAACTGCAGTTACCAATAAAGCCTGGAAAGAAACCCGTTAAGCAGACTCCAAGACAGTTCGCGCCAGAGATTTTTTCAAAAATCAAAACGGAGGTCGAAAGGCTACTGAGGTGCAAGTTCATTAGAACGACCAGGTATGTCGAATGGATTGCAAATATTGTACCTGTTATAAAGAAAAACAGTACCTTAAGGGTGTGCATCAATTTCAGAGATCTCAATGCAGCAACACCCAAAGATGAGTATCCAATGCCAGTGGCGGAAATGCTTGTGGATTCTGCCGCTGGTTTCGAATACATGAGTATGCTGGATGGCTACTCTGGATACAATCAAATCTTCATTGCTGAATAAGATGTGTCGAAAACGGCCTTTCGTTGCCCTGGGGCTTTAGGCACCTATGAATGGGTAGTGATGCCTTTTGGCCTAAAGAATGCAGGGGCAACGTACCAAAGAGCCATGAATTCGATCTTCCATGACTTTATTGACACCTTCATGCAAATTTATATTGATGATATTGTTGTCAAATCTGTTTCAGGGAAGGCTCATATGGATCATCTTCGACAATCCTTTGAAAGGATGATACACTACGGCCTGAATATGAATCCTCTGAAGTGTGCTTTTGGTGTAAAAGCAGGAGATTTCTTAGGTTTTGTGGTCCACAAGAAAGGCATTGAGATAAACCAAAACAAAACCAAAGCCATCTTGCAAGCCAAAGCGCCAACTAACAAAAAGGAATTGCAATCCTTACTTGGGAAGATAAATTTCCTAAGGAGATTTATATCTAACCTTAGTGGGAAAACACAAGCCTTCTCGCCTTTACTTCGACTCAACAAAGGAGGGTTTGAATGGAGGGAAGAATATCAAGAGGCCTTCGACAAAATTAAAGAGTACCTCATTAAACCACCTATTCTGGTGCCTCCTTGTCGAAGTAGAAGTATGAGACTGTACATAGTTGCGTCTGATAAGACTTTAGGGAGCATGCTGGCTCAGGAGGATGAACATGGTGTCGAAAGGCCCATCTACTACCTCAGTAGAGTTTTAAACGATGCAGAAACTAGATATAACGAAGTTGAAAAACTATGCTTATGTCTGTATTTTTCATGTACAAAACTTAAATAATATATAAAGCCAGTTAATGTTTATGTTTCGTCTCATTTTGACGTTTTCAAGTATATGTTGTCAAAACCCATTTTGTATAGTAGAGTTGGCAAATGGGCACTGGCATTGACTGGATATTCATTAACTTTCATGCCTCTTAAGGCTATAAAAGGCCAAGTGGTTGCAGACTTTATAGTCGACCACTCTATACAAGAAAGATCACTAAATTATTTGGAGATCGAACCATGGAAACTTTACTTCGATGGATCTAGTTATAAAGATGGAGTTGGAGTTGGAGTCCTTATTATTTCTCCAAATAAAATTCCAACAACATTTAAGTACAAAATAGATGGGGATTGCTCGAATAATGAGGCTGAATACGAAGCATTAATTGTAGGCCTTGAAATCTTGTTGGAATTGGGGGCAACTCAAGTCGAAATAATGGGAGACTCAGAGTTAGTCCTAAAACAAATTACGAAAGAATACAAATGCATAAAAGAAAACCTTATTATGTATTTAGTAATAGCCAGATGGTTGTTGAAAAACTTCGAGGCAGTTAGCATTCGACACATACCCAGATTAGAAAATCAAGCAGCCAACGACTTGGCACAAATTGCTTCTGGGTATAAAGTTTCGAAAGAGAGGCTACAACATGTAATCGAAGTTAGAGGAAGAGTAACTGCCACCAAATTATTTCCATCAGATTTAAAGACCACAAAGTTAGGATACACTGATCATGAAAATTTTGAAATTTCGTTCATAGACAATCTAACAGAGCAAGATTGGAGAAAGCCTATAGTGGACTATTTGCAAAATCCAGCAGCTTCGACAGAACGAAAGATAAAGTACAGAGCGCTGAGTTATGTGTTGATGGGAAATGAATTATTTAAGAAAACACCAGAAGGTGTACTTTTGAAATGCTTAAGTGAAACAGAAGCATATGTGGCTCTTTCCACCACACACGCTGGGGCATGTGGAGCACACCAAGTAGGCCAAAAAATGAAATGGTTATTGTTTCGACAAGGCTTATATTGGCCCACTATGTTAAAGGATTGTGTTGAATTTGCCAAAGGATGCCAAGAATGCCAAAAACATACCGGCATTCAACATGTGCCAGCAAATGAACTTCACTCGATTGTGAAACCTTGGCCTTTTAGAGGATGGGCCTTGGATCTCATTGGAGAAATTCGACCAGCATCTTCCAAAGGTCAGAAGTATATATTGGTGGGCATTGATTATTTTACTAAGTGGATCGAAGTGATTCCTTTAGTCAATGTAGACCAGGAGAATGTCATTGAATTCATTCAAAAGTACATCATATACAGATTTGGAATCCCTGAAACAATAACTACAAATCAAGGGTCAGTTTTTACTGGTCGAAAGATGCAAGATTTCGCTGCAGAAATAGGATTTAAACTATTAACATCTACGCCTTATTATGCGCAAGCTAATGTCCAGGTCGAAGCAGCAAATAAGGTAGTGATCAATTTAATAAAGAAACATGTGGGAAAGAAACCCAGAAACTGGCACAAGAAACTAGATCAAGTCCTGTGGGCATGTCGAACTTGTCCAAAAGAAGCAACAGGGACAACACCATTTCGCCTAACCTATGGTCATGATGCAGTGTTACCAATAGAAATCCACCTACAGGCGACAAGGATTCAAATACATCACGAGATCCCTTCTGAATTCTATTGGAACATGATGCTGGATGAACTAGTAGACTTAGACGAAGAAAGGTTGAAAGCTTTGGATCTTTTGAGACTACAGAAGAAGCGAGTCGAGAAATCCTACAATCGAAGGGTAAAGTCCAAGACGTTTCAGCCTGAAGATCTAGTTTGTAAAGTAATACTCCCAATGGATCGAAAGTACAGAAGCTTGGGAAAATGGTCCCCTAAGTGGGAAGGACCTTTTAAGATTGTGCAAGTTTTCTCAGGCGGAGCCTATGAGATCGAAGAGTTAAGAGAAGATCGAAGACTCTTGAAGGTAAATGGTAAATACTTGAAAACATATAGACCTATGCTTCAAGAGATAAAAATAAATAATATATAATCACTAATTATAAAGAATGCCAAAATGGAAACTTAAATAATTTTCATTAAAGGTACCAAAATGGCTCTGAAATTGTTACAGAAAGCGATTACATAATGGAGAGAAACAAGATTTAGAAGGTAAGATTAGCTTTAATCTGGAGATACTTGATCCTTTGCAATTCTAGACTTCGATCACATAGAGCTTTCGATTGGTGAAGGGTTTCGAGCTTAGCATCCAGATATTGAGCTCGATCGGCATGTCTTAACCCTTCAGCCAATTCTTCTTGGCTTTCTGACTCATTGTTCACAGCAAGAAGCTCCTCTTTCTTTTTGTCGTTGGCAGCAATTTTTGCTTCCAACTCTGCAATCTGTGCTCTCAACTGAACATTGTCTTGATCAATCTCCTTGACCTCCTTTTGCCTAGCCTCTCGGGCCTTCGACAAGTCCTTTACTCTAGAAGTGGATTCAGTAGCAGCATGCCAAGCAGCAGCCACTTAACCATTGGCCTCTTTGATCTCACGATTGAGAATTCTCTGACGGTTATAGTCCGCTGATACCTAATCAACAATAGAGAGTAAATCCAAGATTACACTGGCTACGTCCGGAGGAGCAACAAGAAGATCGACAACTTTCAAGATGGTCTTCAGAAAGGAAGGAGCTGCTGGTTCCCCCTCTAGAGTTAACATCAAATCTCTTTTAAAGATTTATGCTTTAACCTTTTGAAGAGCCTCGTCGAGAGGGGAAGTCGAGGTAGATTTTTCAGATGCAGTCGAGGCACTGCGATCAGAGGAACTCTCTCGACCCTCCAGAATTGCAGTCAGATAACCTAACGAATTTTGTTGCTTCAGTAAAGCCAAATCCTCTTTGGTTCTGGATCCCGTCGAAGGGATACTTGCGTTGGCTGTAATAACCACGTTGGCTACTTGAGTTGGAATTGCCTCAATACCTGGAGGATTTTGGTTTCCTTCAGCAAAAACTTCTTCACCCTCAGCTTCTGGGATCTCTACATTTTCCCTCTCTGTTTCAGTTTCGACGCCAGGGATACCTTCCTCCTCAGTCTCTTGCACTTCGACCAGAGGAATCCTAATCTCCTCTTGGTTTCCTTCAGCTTCTTCTTCATCAGCTTCTTCTATGGTTTCATGCTGGGGTTCAGAAGTCTGATTTACTTCGTCAACTGAACTCATAAAAGAGCCTTTCGCTGAAGAGGGCCTGTAAGTAGGATTCCCGTCACTATTCAAGCAAGTGGTCGAATCCTCGACATGAGTAGGAATTTGTGTCTAAGTACCAGCAGTGTCCTGGAAAATAGAAAGAATTTATTGCTTTTAGAATCATCACAAAGTAAAAGAGAGTGGAAGAAGTACATAATAAGCAGTCGAAGTAAATACATGTACTGGGATTTCAGCACCAGGACTAGAGTTGTCACTTTCGCTGGGATTGTTTAACCTAGCGATTACCTATTGTTTGGTGGGTTCATTGATGATGACAGGAGGTAGCCTCCCAGCCGTAGTTTTAATCCTGATTTTTGGACGGGTTTCGACGGCAGGAGTTGGTTTTTTCAATCTTCGTCTCTGCAAAGGAACATGTGGAGACTCCTCTTCTTCATCGCTAGAGATTTGGATCTCTTGAACCTTTCGTTTTTTCGGGGTAAGTTTCTGAATACCCAGGAAATCAAGTCGAAGGGGTCAGGACCTTTGTTAGATAAAAAATGAGGATTCGAAGAAAAAATAAATACCTTAGGAGAAGGGTTGACAGCAGAGTCTCCCCCTTTTGAACTCTCAACAGTTTTCTTCGGGGCGGTTCTCTTGACATCTAGGCAGAAGACAAGACAACTATAGTTAATTAAGTGTCGAAAGACGAATCTAAGACGAAGAGATGGAGAAGAATAATACCTTTTTTGACTCTGTCGAGAACCAGCTTGAATGCCTCACGCAGATGGTGGGCGAAGTCCTTCTCATCGAAGAACTCTTCGTCATAGTAATGTTTCCACCACGTCTCAAAAGTGATGGAACTCAGGAAATGAAGGTTGAAGTCGAAGAAGGTCAGTATAGTTCGACCAGAATACCTACCAATGTGTTTGGTAGCGGCATCTTCAGAGTAATCCGCATTGTAAAAAAGCAGCAGCTTCTCACGAGAGTAAATGGGTGAAGGGAGTGATTGAGCAATACCAAACTGTCGAGAGACGAGATTTGGTTGGTAAGAAATCAAGCTCAATTGATTTTTTGAGCTCTTGAATCTTAAGGGCATGATCCTGGGGCGCAAGAATGATTCCCACATGCTCACGAACTCATCAGTCTCATCATCCTCCACATTCGAAGGGTATGGCCTGGTAAACCATTACGGGCCAACTTTTCGACTGGCAAAGGGAGCCATAGTCGAAACAAAGCTCTTTCGCTCCATAAACATCATTACGAAGCTAGTGAAAGCCTTTTGAAACTGTTGGCCTTCATCAGTGGGAGTTAGTAATGCAAGCCTGGTGCCCTCGACTCTCCTGTTCAGAATCTCAGGAGCCTCTTCGTTGATCTTGTTCTTCTGGGGAAGGAAAGATTCGAAAGTGGCGTTAAGCCACAATTGCAGAAGCCAAAAGGGACCAGATAGCAGCAAGCTTCCCCTGTCTCCTAATACCTTAAGTTGAGTCACACCATTACTGATGGACTCATATAAGTTGGCCAGAATCAATTCGGCCAAGCAAAGAGGCTATTTATGATGGAGCTGCGTTGCAAGCGTCAACATCTTTTTCGTCACCTGCAGTGATTTAGTACAGAAAACAAATCGAGACAGCCACATAGCCAAGAAGGCTATATGTTCCACCTCCGACACGGTATTAGAGGTTTTGTCATGAAGGTGGTTTATAAAGATAGTATAAGTGGGTTTTGTAGCAGCAAACCCAATAGGATCCTCAGACAAGTCTTCAGGGTCGAAATAGTCACCAGTGGGTCGAAGACCAGTGATGGCAGTTATGTCGAATAAAGTAGGGGTCATCATCCCACAAGGAAGATGAAAAGTGAAATGTGCACTATCCCAAAAGTACAATGAAGATACCAGCATAAGGGGGCAGTAAGGCAATCCTGTCTTCGACAGCATCACCAGGTCATAAATGCCCATCTCCTTCCAAACAGAAGCTTGCACCCTCTCCATCTTACTCAACCAGTCTGAATATTTAGAAGAAAGATTAGGGCTTGAGCGAAAGATTCGATTCCCCTTGTTCATGAACTGGAGGTTGATATCCTCTGTAGTCTGAGGATGCTGCTGGTTCGCCGGAGTGGCATCTTCGGGGTCATCCCTAGGTTTTTTAGCGCAACCTATAGGTCTAAGCCTTGGGTGTGTAGGAAAAAAGGTGCGGTTTTTTAAGGGATTTTAGACACATGAGGATAACGGACCGGACATAGCATACATGTTTCCGCCGTATCTGATGGGAATAAGGAGTTGAGAATCATAGGCCTCTCGCCATTCTCTGGTCATAGGTTCAACAATGTACTTGTTAGTCGAGGAAGAAGGAGGGTTGTGGGAAAAATCTCTGGTGGTTTCTGAACATCATTAGCGTTTTTTGGTTGAGGATTGTTTGGGGCATTAGAGAGAAAGGCCATTGTTAAAGATTTAAGAGAAAGAGAGAAGGTAACAATACAATGTTGTGAGAATGCAAGGGATTTGGAAAAGCTGGAAATGATAAAAGTTCCAAATAGAAAAGCTTGGAAGTATTTATAGCCTTCAGAAGAAGGAGATGTCTCGTCAAGGGCATTTAATGTTTCGCAAGTAGTGGGGCACGTGGCAAAGCGTGAAACGGTTACCGTGCAGGCATTGGGAAACGTTGGGACATGCTTGCCTAGATTATAGGAATATGGCCATCATGGTAAGTGTGGTAACGGCAATTTTGAAGAGACATCTTGGGGAAAAGTAATGATGGGTTTACCAGGTGTAGCAGCTGTCAGAAGGCGAAAAGCACACGTCAAAACTTGGTGGACAACTGGGAAGACAGGTGTCGAATGGGAAGTTCAAAGAATGGCTATTTCTTTTAGCGTCGAAATAGACATTCTTGGGGGGCAATTTGTTGGCTCCCAAATTCGACACTTACTATATTTGGTCTTTTTGACCAAACAACTGGAAATGAACTAAACCAGGAGGTATAATTAGACACATGAGATAACTTAGGAAAAAGGATCTAAGTTATGATAAGAGTCTTCGACCAAGGGTTCATTCGAATGAAGCAGATTTAGGTTGCTCGACTGAAGGAAAGTGTTCACCTTGGCACATGGGACAGAGACCATTTGAAATTTGAATTATTGGAGGGAAAGGTAGTTTTCATCAGCGTCTGAGAAGAGGCAACGTGGCAAAAATCTGTGGGTCGAGAAACATGCAGAAGACACTTGTCTTCATCCTAGCATAGAATGTCCCCTCGACGGTTACCTACTTTTAGTATAAATTAAGAAGCTTGTGTAATTTTTAAGTGTGTTCAACCTATTGTACTAAATCTCTCAAATATTATCCAAGTAACTACTGCGTGAGAAAGGATAAAAAGCTGAGCAATGTACGTTAGAAACACCTTTTTTACTTAATGAAAGTCTCTTTATATTATTTTGCCATTATCCTGCAAAGTTATCCTTTTACTTCTTTTACTCGTATTTTTATGCTTTTGCTTACTTTTCAACAATCTCAAACATCCTTTCTCTGGGTCGAACATGCGTTCTTCCTTCTTACGCATTTTACATAAAGACTAGCATATGTTCTGGGATTAGTTTGGTCGATCCCGTAAGTAAACCAAAAACCTTACCTTTTTGGAGATCAGCGGTTGTTTACAAAAAACAACGGTAAATAGTGACCTGGTCAAGGAAGATAAGGGCGGTCCATAACAGTTGTCCCTAAGACTTATCGGGGATCTTGGAGACCGGAAAGTCTTTAGTATTCTTGGTCAGAAATATCAAAGACTTATCTCAATTGCTTTGATAATCGAAACGTCTTGAGTACTTTGCAGAAACAATGAAGAATAAACACATTTAATGCTTTCTAGCCACTGATTAGTTGTTTACCTTAATTGTTAACACGTCACTGTAGGTACGTGGGTTAGGAATCAACTATCCTACATAGGGTACTAAGTGTTTTTCACTTTCATGAAGATTGATGGGACATAAAGCTTGTTGCTCTCGGATTGCTTGATCCGGATCCTTGATCTTCATTTTGCCTTTTCCTACATGAGTTTAGGCATTACTTTCCATTTTATTCCATATCGTTACCACCTATTTGTCTATTTTCTTTGCGTCACTTTATTTTGTTTCGTGAATCCTAGGTCTTCACTTGACCCATTGGTTAGATGGAGGCGATCGCGACGAAATATTATTCTTGGATCAAACTAAAGTATTTGGCCCATAAGCCTTTTTTTGTTCAGGGGAAAGAAGTGCCATTTGACCATTTAGAAATAGGGGTTTCTTTCGATTGGGGCATCTTACTGGTGCTAGCTGAAAAAAAAGGATATTTTACAAATTTGAAGGGTGTTCTATCCCTTTCTACGTCTGCGTCTTTAAGAATTTTGATGTTTATCATTCACTGACTTATTTTGAGAAAGAAGTTACAGACCATCTTCGCGTAATTCCCCTTCACAACTCCATCCACGTGCCTGAGGAGTCATTTGAGTATTCCAATACTGGTATGAAAACCTGAGAACGATTGGTTCGACTTCTAGTGATCTCTTTTTTCACCTTTTTGAAGTTTGCCCTGCTTCGAATGGAGCTGCTATTCATGGGCTTGTTTCCCTTCGTCGTGCTCAAAATCGAGTCTTTAGGATCTACGTTGATATAATCAAACTGAGAAGTTAAAGATCCCAATATCTTCTCAATGATTACTTGTTCAGAAAGAGTTTCTCCATAAGCTTTCATCTCATTAGTGATCAGAATCACTTTAGAGATGTTCTCAGAAACCTTCTCGTTGTCCTTCATGTTGAGATTCTCATATTACTTTCTGAGAGACCGAAGCTTCATCTTCTTCACTGATGCGTCACCACCGTAACATCTGACTAGTGTATCCCACACAACCTTTGCTGTTTCAGAGTCAGCAATCTTCTCAAACACGTTCACATCCACACATTGATGGATGTAGAATAACACCTTCTGATCTTTCTTACTTAGCGCCTTCTGCGTTATCTTTTGTGCCTCTATTGCGTCTGCTGCTAATGGAGCATAACCATCAGTGACAAGATCTAACACATCTTGAGAACCAAACAACACAAGCATCTGGATCTTCCAACGATTCCAATTTTTGCCATCAAACGCTGGAAGCTTGAAATTTATATCGTCGTTTCCGTTCATCTTCAACCTTGTGTAATTCACTCAAAATTCATTAAAAGTATTTCTCAAATCCCACAGAATCAGAAAAAACGATTTTCAATAATACCTCACTGTTCACTCGTGTTTCCCGTGTTTCTCCGTGGATTTCGAACCGGGGCTCTGATACCAATTGTTGGTGCACAAATGAGAGATGAAATATAAAAGAAATATATTTAATGACTGCTACAAAATAAGGAATAATGAATTACATTGATCTACCTACTACTAGACTATTTATATATAAAATTAAGATATAATAAAATACTAAAATACCTCTAACAAAGATATAAAAAGATAATATTTCTAAAAGATTTAATTTTAGATAAAAATATTTAATTTTATTTTTAATATTTGAGAGTTACAGATTTCTTCAATGTCCGTTTGTAATAGTAGAAACTGTTTGTTTCTATGCCTTTATCTTTTTTTATTAATAAATAATAAAATGTTTACTTAAAAGAAAGAAATACAATGCATAGTTTTACTTTATACACAGTTTTTTTTTTATTTTTAATTTCTTATAAAATCTACAGCACTAGGGACCATATGGTCTGAAACTTGAAGAAATTGAGATGAGAGAAAAAGAGAGGTTGAAGTTTCTCATCCACATATTCAGCAAAAGAACCTTACCATATTAGTCTCCAGTCACATGCTTGATATATATTCCAAAAACACAACACTAATTAATGGTGATAAATTCTTCTTTTGCTGTGATGCATCTGTCAGTTGCAGCTGTATTGATATCATTAGTTTCTTTTGCTAATGCATTTACCAGAAATGACTTCCCTCCTAACTTCTTGTTTGGTGCTGGAACTTCAGCTTATCAGGTTTCCACTGAACTCACTCTTTACTCTCCATATATTTTCCTTTTAAAGCTGATTTTTGTATGTTTGATGATATGAAAGGTTGAAGGTGCTGCAAATGAAGATGGCAGGAAACCAAGCATATGGGATACCTTTGCATATGCTGGAAATGGTGCTCTTTCTCATTTATTTGCTATTACACTTAATCATGTTATAAAGTCATAGACATTGAAACTCTTCATTTCAATTAAATTTGCAGCAGGACAATTCGAAGGAAATGGGGACATTGCATGCGACCAATATCACAAATATAAGGTCAGTAGACATGGAATACAGCAAATCTCTCATGTTCGACATATCAAACGACTGGTTTACATATGCTTTCATTTCTTGCAGGATGATGTCAAACTCATGGCGAAAATGGGCTTAGATGCCTATAGATTTTCCATATCATGGTCAAGACTTATTCCAGGTACGATAGATTGTTGTATGTGATCATGGAGTAAGAGAAGTAATTTCTAAAATAATGTCAAGAGCTGATTGTACTTTGTTTGAATCTATAATTTTGTAGCTTCTTGAATCAACTGTTTGTCATTCTTCTGACCATGATCTCATTTTATACCAGATGGGAAAGGGCCTATAAATCCGAAGGGACTGCAGTATTACAACAACCTTATCAACGAATTAACAAGCCAAGGTTCTTTTGCAAACTAGATTTACATTGTAAAGTTCAATTGCAGATTTGCAAAATATCGGTTTGTTCAAATTATGTTACACTATAGTGCTATAGTGCCGCTTTAGCTACTAATCGACAATCTTAGTATTTGTTAGAATTCTGATCCGCTAGCTGCTATAACTACTATTTGACAACACTAAGTTCAATTAGTTTCCACCTTTATTTGTAGGAATCCAACCACATGTTACATTGCATCATTGGGATCTACCACAAGCACTTGAAGATGAATACCTAGGATGGGTTAGTCGAAGAATTATGTACGGTTCCCAAACTATATTCAACCAAAATAAGAAAAGCAATTTTTCTATAATTAATATTTTCATATCTATTTTATGCTACCTTGCAGAAAAGACTTCACAGCATATGCAGATGTATGCTTCAAAGAGTTCGGAGATAGAGTTAAATATTGGACCACAGTGAATGAGGGGAATGGGGGTGCAATAGCAGGCTATGGTTCTGGGTTTTTACCACCTCAAAGGTGTTCTCTTTCCTCTATATATAATTGCTCCAAAGGCAATTCTTCAACTGAACCATATTTGGCCGCGCATCATATGTTGTTAGCACACGCCTCAGCTGCAAGACTGTATAGGAAAAAGTATCAGGTAAATCAATATATCATACATACACCATTTTGCTTTGTCAATCATCTAAGTGTGTGTTTGGGAAACTTCAAAATTATGGTGGAAAATCATGATGGGACTGAACATGTCACCTTCTCAAAATCACAGTGAAAAAGGCCTTAAACGTGCTGCAACGCTGTCCCACCGTGTTACCAAACATAGGCTAAGCTTTTCACATTTAGATCATGATTATTCCTGATATTATGTAAGATGATAGTTATGATATCATTTTTCACTATGATAATCATAGTATCTTTTGTTTAAAAATGAAACCTATGATACTTGCAGGTCAAGCAACAAGGTTTTATTGGGTTTAATCTCATTGTTTTTGGTTTGATTCCACTAACAAATACTCGTGAAGACATAATTGCCACTCAGAGAGCTAAAGACTTCTATATTGGATGGTAAGAAACAAAATGCATGTGATATCTATCTCTACTTCTAAAATCACACATATAATTGTTTAGAATATAAAAACGAAAAACTCTTTCCATAAAAATCCCACGCTAAGTTTATTTTACCAATTTAATACGAACAACTATTTCTTTATACAATAATGAATTACAAGACCAGATTTCTTTTCTCTGGATTATGATGACAGGTTTATGAATCCCTTAACATTTGGAGAGTATCCTAGCACCATGAAAAAGAATGTTGGCTCAAGACTTCCTTTCTTCACGAGTAGGGAATCAAATTTGGTTAAGGGCTCAATAGACTTTCTTGGAGTCAACTTTTACAACACATTTTATATTAAGGACAACCCTGGTAGTCTGCAGAAAAAGAATAGAGATCATATGGCAGATATGGCCGCAGAGATTAAGCGTATGATTATTTCTATGTTATTTATTGCACCAATTTGATTGCATACCCAACTCTATATTGAGATCAAACAACTTCCTTTAGATGAAAACATGTTACATCTTAGAAACTATGATAAGCTAAATCAATGTTTGATATTCTCTTTCTTCCAACTATACAAGGATCTTTAATCTGATAATGTTTTGTTACATGATTGTAGCCTATTCTGGAAATGGTACATATACATATGAGGTAAAACTAGAATATGAACATTGTGGTTACTTTTACTTTTTGAGCATTAAAGCTTCAATCGATTCCACTCACTAGCTGATTTGTTTGTTTAGTTTCCGGTGATACCCTGGATTTTGCAAGGGATGCTTCAATTAATGAAGAATGATTTTGGCAATTTTCCCATTTACCTTCACGAAATCGGTACAAATTAGGTTTCTTGACATTTAAGTTTTAGATACAAATTAGATTTAGCCTTTGAAAAATCCGGCACAACCAAAGTCAATTCCTACTTGTACTTATATCAATAACATCAAAATCTTGATGGTTTATGATGAATAATATTTGAACTTCTCAGGTCAACAAACTCGTAGGAATTCATCATTAGATGACTGGTCAAGAGTGAAGTATATGCATGAATACATCGGGGGCGTGCTTGATATGTTGAGGTACCTCTATTTTCACTTTCTACTATGTCTTTATTGATTATTTTTTCTTGAATTCTAATGGAGTGGTTTCTATGTTCACATTGATAGGAGTGGACTGAACATTAGAGGTTATTTTGTATGGGCCTTTCTAGATGTATTTGAATTACTGAATGGATTAGAAAGAAGTTTTGGCCTATATTACGTGCACTTCGAAGATCCATCCTTGAGGAGACAACCTAAACTTTCTGCGGCATGGTACTCAAATTTTCTAAACAATAAATCAATAGACTCAAAGATTGCCATGAAAACTGAGGAGAATTCATCTGTACTCGCCAACACTTCCTAGTTCATATTGCCACTTAAGTAACTAGGTCTAGTTCAAATATATAGCCTCCTCTCTCTTTTTCCTTGGTAATATTTTGGTTCTTTGCTTGACCATGTGAGAGAAAGTTGCATGAAATATGGTGTGTAAACTTATGTTATCTGTATCAAGATATGTTGGTATATTATATTTCCTGATAAAACTTGTTTATAAAGATATGTCTGATAAATATATGCAGTCTTAAATATTGCCAAGTCTGCATCACTTTTGGTCTTCTAATGTTATATGGCTTAGAGCACTAACAGGCTCTCAAAATAAATGTTGAGTAGTTCTAATATTACTAATGTATACATTTAGTACACTGAATGAAGCTCAAATGCTAGCAACATATATAGTAAATTATAAAAGCAATAATATGAAAGGTAAAAACAGAAAAATAAAGGACTAGTTAAGAGTGAGTAGAGTGTGGAACATTAAGGGAAGGAGAAACGCAGGTTTCTTGTTGCATTAGTCTTTTTTGGGTTACAGTTGTATTAGTCTTTTAAATTCTGGGGTACAAAGAGAAAACAAAATTATATGTATTTTTATTTCAATTCCATAAAAGAAAATGCTTGTTTTAAAAATATGTGGTGTATATTTGTTTTTTAAGCCCTTGGAAGTATTTTTTTAAAGTGTGTTAAGGGTGTGTTTGGATAGTGTAATCTGGAGGATAAGAGATAACTTATATATCTTGTGTATAAGATAAGAAAACTGTTTTGTTTCGATCTGGAATAAAAAATATATAGAGTTGTGGAAATTATGGTAGAGTAGAGTTTTCGGTGTGATGGAATGGGATGTACCTGCAAGGTTAATACTCTAACGTTTAACTCAGTAAGTAAAGGAGTAGAGAGTATTCAAATTGTGTTTGAAATTTCTTACCTGAAATGATGTCATTCCATATATGTAAACATGCGCTGAAGGAAGGAAGGCTGAAATTTGTTGATAAACCAGCAATGAAAATCGACATAAACCCACTGCAAGCAGAGGCTCATTATGCCGAACCAGTTGGCATTCATATGGTGGAAGTGTCTGAAGATTTCATCACAAAACCCATCTTCGGAAGTTTCACTGGGAACATCTCCAGGAAAACAATTGAAGGGGTGAGAAAGGCCACTGAAGGCCTGGATTCGAAAGAGGAAGTTGGCCAAGCGTCGAACAAGAAGGCTTCTAGTGGCCTGAAATTGATCAAACGGGTTATTGAAGACCCAAACAAAATCAAAGGAGTTACTGAAAGCTCCAGCAAAAGAACCACCACAGGTTCTTATTTGGCTGCTGCAAAGGGTTCGACAGAGGACTTGGAAGCCAAAATGCAGAAGATGACCTTGGTTGCCAAAAGTAACATGCAGGTTAACGTGGTCGAAGTCTCTGGAGCCAAAGCTTCAGAAGAAGCCATTCGACAAGAAGAGGTGAACAAAATTGCCTTCCCAAAGGAAGATGAAGATTTGGCAGATTTCCTGCATAGGTGCCAAAAGAAGAAATCGGAAGTAATGTTATGCCCTAGGTGTAGCTCTATTTTTGATAAGAAAGCCGCTGAACACATACAAATGATGCGGGTTGTAAAAGCAAAACAGGGCATCAATGCCCAACAAAGAATGGGTCCAGAAATTCGATTTGACCCCGGAAGGGGCCATCAACAAAGACCCATGAATCAGGAAAGGAGGCCACCAACTTTCAGGCCTCCAACTAATGTGCCTACTGATACCTGGCTGAATACCATGGGAAGGAAACGGCCAAATGAAGAAAAGTGGCAGACATTCGACGTACCAAGAGGTTCCTCTCTAGATTACAGAAAGGAATACCATGCCTCTGCGTCGAACAAAATGACCCATGTGTCGAGCAACTATAAAGGAAAGAATCCTATGTCTCGTTCAAAATGGAGAAGGTTTCAAAGACGACGAAAGGCTGAGAAAGAGGCAGCTGGACCTCATCCAGAAGTTAGCACTAATGTGCAGAAAAGACAAAGGAAGCCTCTGGAGAGAAATCTTGTGCCCTGGGCGGAAGAGTGTGGGTCGAATGATGAAGACGACTCCGACTCTAGTGACAGTTTATACATCATGGTGAATGTCATATCTGTGTTGCCCAAAGAATATAACTGTGAGGTCGAAGTCGAAGAGACTGACCTAATGGTTGAACAAGAACTGGCTAGACATCAGCCATTATGTTATTATATAATGAACAATGGATGTGTGGAAGAACAAAACGCATTCTTTGAACCACCAATAGAGGCAATGAAGAGCCATCTGAAACCACTGTTTATTAGAGCTAAGGTTGGAGAGGTAACCATAAACAAAATTCTAGTTGATTGTGGTGCAACCATCAATATCATACCACAATTCATGCTGGAAAAGTTAGGCAAAGGAGATGCTGACATAAAGCCACACAACATGGTCTTATCCAACTATGAAGGGGGCATTGGCACCACAATGGGTGTCATTCAACTAGGCCTCAAAGTGGGCTCAATCCTTCGACCCACCATGTTCATGGTTATTTCAGCAAAACCCAACTACAATCTACTCCTTAGTCGAGAGTGGATACATGGCATTGGAGCAGTGTCATCTTCGATGCACCAAAGGGTCATAATGTGGCGCCCCGACGGCATTGTGGAGAACATTGAAGCAGACCAGAGTTATTACCTGGGCAAAATAAACAGTGTCAGAAAGAATGATTTCGACAGGAATTTGGCTCACATAGGGCCTTGTAACCCACCAGAGTTTGATTTAACTCCAACTCCTAATGCATTTTGCTCTCTATACCTACACTCCAATTATGGCTTTCAGTGGGATAGAGAAGATTTATCCAACATAGACTTTGGAGGAGTCAGTGATATACGAACAACAGGCTGGGGCAGCGAGTTTGATGATGATGACTAAGTCATCAACTCTCTAAAAGATTTCGGCTTATGTGGCAGAAAACAGAATGATAGCGGCCTTAGAGGCTGAAGTTAAATATGTGGCTTCCAAAGCCAATGAACAAGTCCTTTCGAAGACTAGGCCTGGGAAAGACTTGGGAACGAAAGACTCTCTAGACCAGAGGTTAGACGCCATATATGACGACGAACCTCTTGGTTTCAAAAAGGACCCGCTGGCGAACAATATCAGAATGTTGGCGCAAGATCCTCTAGAAGAGGTAAATCTAGGCAAAGGTCCTGTGAACAGGCCCACATACATAAGCACAAAAAGGGATTCAGGATTCAAGATCGAAATGATCAAATTACTGAAAGAGTTCAAGGACTGCTTCGCGTGGGACTATGACGAGATACCTGGTATCGATAGAGGATTGGTCGAACTGCAGTTACCAATAAAGCCTGGAAAGAAACCCGTTAAGCAGACTCCAAGACAGTTCGCGCCAGAGATTTTTTCAAAAATCAAAACGGAGGTCGAAAGGCTACTGAGGTGCAAGTTCATTAGAACGACCAGGTATGTCGAATGGATTGCAAATATTGTACATGTTATAAAGAAAAACAGTACCTTGAGGGTGTGCATCAATTTCAGAGATCTCAATGCAGCAACACCCAAAGATGAGTATCCAATGCCAGTGGCGGAAATGCTTGTGGATTCTGCCGCTGGTTTCGAATACATGAGTATGCTGGATGGCTACTCTGGATACAATCAAATCTTCATTGCTGAATAAGATGTGTCGAAAACGGCCTTTCGTTGCCCTGGGGCTTTAGGCACCTATGAATGGGTAGTGATGCCTTTTGGCCTAAAGAATGCAGGGGCAACGTACCAAAGAGCCATGAATTCGATCTTCCATGACTTTATTGACACCTTCATGCAAATTTATATTGATGATATTGTTGTCAAATCTGTTTCAGGGAAGGCTTATATGGATCATCTTCGACAATCCTTTGAAAGGATGATACACTACGGCCTGAATATGAATCCTCTGAAGTGTGCTTTTGGTGTAAAAGCAGGAGATTTCTTAGGTTTTGTGGTCCACAAGAAAGGCATTGAGATAAATCAAAACAAAACCAAAGCCATCTTGCAAGCCAAAGCGCCAACTAACAAAAAGGAATTGCAATCCTTACTTGGGAAGATAAATTTCCTAAGGAGATTTATATCTAACCTTAGTGGGAAAACACAAGCCTTCTCGCCTTTACTTCGACTCAACAAAGGAGGGTTTGAATGGAGGGAAGAATATCAAGAGGCCTTCGACAAAATTAAAGAGTACCTCATTAAACCACCTATTCTGATGCCTCCTTGTCGAAGTAGAAGTATGGCTCTGAAATTGTTACAGAAAGTGATTACATAATGGAGAGAAACAAGATTTAGAAGGGAAGATTAGCTTTAATCTGGAGATACTTGATCCTTTGCAATTCTAGCCTTCGATCACATAGAGCTTTCGATTGGTGAAGGGTTTCGAGCTTAGCATCCAGAGATTGAGCTCGATCGGCATGTCTTAACCCTTCAGCCAATTCTTCTTGGCTTTCTGACTCATTGTTCACAACAAGAAGCTCCTCTTTCTTTTTGTCGTTGGCAGCGATTTTTGCTTCCAACTCTGCAATCTGTGCTCTCAACTGAACATTGTCTTGATCAATCTTCAGAGTAATCCGCATTGTAAAAAAGCAGCAGCTTCTCACGAGAGTAAATGGGTGAAGGGAGTGATTGAGCAATACCAAACTGTCGAGAGACGAGATTTGGTTGGTAGGAAATCAAGCTCAATTGATTTTTTGAGCTCTTGAATCTTAAGGGCATGATCCTGGGGCGCAAGAATGATTCCCACATGCTCACGAACTCATCAGTCTCATCATCCTCCACATTCGAAGGGTATGGCCTGGTAAACCATTACGGGCCAACTTTTCGACTGGCAAAGGGAGCCATAGTCGAAACAAAGCTCTTTCGCTCCGCAAACATCATTACGAAGCTAGTGAAAGCCTTTTGAAACTGTTGGCCTTCATCAGTGGGAGTTAGTAATGCAAGCCTGGTGCCCTCGACTCTCCTGTTCAGAATCTCAGGAGCCTCTTCGTTGATCTTGTTCTTCTGGGGAAGGAAAGATTCGAAAGTGGCGTTAAGCCACAATTGCAGAAGCAAAAAGGGACCAGATAGCAACAAGCTTCCCCTGTCTCCTAAGACCTTAAGTTGAGTCACACCATTACTGATGGACTCATATAAGTTGGCCAGAATCAATTCGGCCAAGCAAAGAGGGTATTTGTGATGGAGCTGCGTTGCAAGCGTCAACATCTTTTTCGTCACCTGCAGTGATTTAGTACAGAAAACAAATCGAGACAGCCACATAGCCAAGAAGGCTATATGTTCCACCTCCGACACGGTATTAGAGGTTTTGTCATGAAGGTGGTTTATAAAGGTAGTATAAGTGGGTTTTGTAGCAGCAAACCCAATAGGATCCTCAGACAAGTCTTCAGGGTCGAAATAGTCACCAGTGGGTCGAAGACCAGTGATGGCAGTTATGTCGAATAAAGTAGGGGTCATCATCCCACAAGGAAGATGAAAAGTGAAATGTGCACTATCCTAAAAGTACAATGAAGATACCAGCATAAGGGGGCAGTAAGGCAATCCTGTCTTCGACAGCATCACCAGGTCATAAATGCCCATCTCCTTCCAAACAGAAGCTTGCACCCTCTCCATCTTACTCAACCAGTCTGAATATTCAGAAGAAAGATTAGGGCTTGAGCGAAAGATTTGATTCCCCTTGTTCATGAACTAGAGGTTGATATCCTCTGTAGTCTGAGGATGCTGCTGGTTCGCCGGAGTGGCGTCTTCGGGGTCATCCCTAGGTTTTTTAGCGCAACCTATAGGTCTAAGCCTTGGGTGTGTAGGAAAAAAGGCGCGGTTTTTTAAGGGATTTTCGACACATGAGGATAACGGACCGGACATAGCATACATGTTTCCGCCGTATCTGATGGGAATAAGGAGTTGAGAATCATAGGCCTCTCGCCATTCTCTGGTCATAGGTTCAACAATGTACTTGTTAGTCGAGGAAGAAGGAGGGTTGGTGGAAAAAATCTCTGGTGGTTTCTGAACATCATTAGCGTTTTTTGGTTGAGGATTGTTTGGGGCATTAGAGAGAAAGGCCATTGTTAAAGATTTAAGAGAAAGAGCGAAGGTAACAATACAATGTTGTGAGAATGCAAGGGATTTGGAAAAGCTGGAAATGATAAAATTTCCAAATAGAAAAGCTTGGAAGTATTTATAGCCTTCAGAAGAAGGAGATGTCTCGTCAAGGGCATTTAATGTTTCGCAAGTAGTGGGGCACGTGGCAAAGCGTGAAACGGTTACCGTGCAGGCATTGGGAAACGTTGGGACATGCTTGCCTAGATTATAGGAATATGGCCATCATGGTAAGTGTGGTAACGACAGTTTTGAAGAGACATCTTGGGGAAAAGTAATGATGGGTTTACCAGGTGTAGCAGCTGTCAGAAGGCGAAAAGCACACGTTAAAACTTGGTGGACAACTGGGAAGACAGGTGTCGAATGGGAAGTTCAAAGAATGGATATTTCTTTGAGCGTCGAAATAGACATTCTTGGGGGGCAATTTGTTGGCTCCCAAATTCGACACTTACTATATTTGGTCTTTTTGACCAAACAACTTGAAATGAACTAAACCAGGAGGTATGATTCGACACATGAGATAACTTAGGAAAAAGGATCTAAGTTATGATAAGAGTCTTCGACCAAGGGTTCATTCGACTGAAGCAGATTTAGGTTGCTCGACTGAAGGAAAGTGTTCACGCCTTGGCACATGGGACAGAGACCATTTGAAATTTGAATTATTGGAGAGAAAGGTAGTTTTCATCAGCGTCTGAGAAGAGGCAACGTGGCAAAAAGCTGTGGGTCGAGGAACATGCAGAAGACACTTGTCTTCATCCTAGCATAGAATGTCCCCTCGACGGTTACCTACTTTTAGTATAAATTAAGAAGCTTGTGTAATTTTTAAGTGTGTTCAACCTATTGTACTAAATCTCTCAAATATTATCCAAGTAACTACTGCGTGAGAAAGGATAAAACGCTGAGCAATGTACGTTAGAAACACCTTTTTTACTTAATGAAAGTCTCTTTACATTATTTTGCCATTATCCCGCAAAGTTATCCTTTTACTTCTTTTACTCGTATTTTTATGCTTTTGCTCACTTTTCAACAATCTCAAACATCCTTTCTCTGGGTCGAACATGCGTTCTTCCTTCTTACGCATTTTACATAAAGACTAGCATATGTTCTGGGATTAGTTTGGTCGATCCCGTAAGTAAACCAAAAACCTTACCTTTTTGGAGATCAGCGGTTGTTTACAAAAAACAACGGTAAATAGTGACCTGGTCAAGGAAGATAAGGGCGGTCCATAACAGTTGTCCCTAAGACTTAACGGGGATCTTGGAGACCGAAAAGTCTTTAGTATTCTTGGTCGGAAATATCAAAGACTTATCTCAATTGTTTTGATAATCGAAACGTCTTGAGTACTTTGCAGAAACAATGAAGAATAAACACATTTAATGCTTTCTAGCCACTGATTAGTTGTTTCCCTTAATTGTTAACACGTCACTGTAGGTACGTGGGTTAGGAATCAACTATCCTACATAGGGTACTAAGTGTTTTTCACTTTCATGAAGATTGATGGGACATAAAGCTTGTTGCTCTCGGATTGCTTGATCCGAATCCTTGATCTTCATTTTGCCTTTTCCTACATGAGTTTAGGCATTACTTTCCATTTTATTCCATATCGTTACCACCTATTTGTCTATTTTCTTTGCGTCACTTTATTTTGTTTCGTGAATCCTAGGTCTTAACTTGACCCATTGGTTAGATGGAGGCGATCGCAACGAAATATTATTCTTGGATCAAACTAAAGTATTTGGCCCATAAGCCTTTTTTTGTTCAGGGGAAAGAAGTGCCATTTGACCATTTAGAAATAGGGGTTTCTTTCGATTGGGGCATCTTACTGGTGCTAGCTGAAAAAAAAAAGGATATTTTACAAATTTGAAGGGTGTTCTATCCCTTTCTACGTCTGCGTCTTTCAGAATTTTGATGTTTATCATTCACTGACTTATTTTGAGAAAGAAGTTACAGACCATCTTCGCGTAATTCCCCTTCACAACTCCATCCACGTGCCTGAGGAGTCATTTGAGTATTCCAATACTGGTATGAAAACCTGAGAACGATTGGTTCGACTTCTAGTGATCTCTTTTTTCACCTTTTTGAAGTTTGCCCTGCTTCGAATGGAGCTGCTATTCATGGGCTTGTTTCCCTTCGTCGTGCTCAAAATCGAGTCTTTAGGATCTACGTTGATATAATCAAACTGAGAAGTTAAAGATTCCAATATCTTCTCAATGATTACTTGTTCAGAAAGAGTTTCTCCATAAGCTTTCATCTCATTAGTGATCAAAATCACTCTAGAGATGTTCTCAGAAACCTTCTCGTTGTCCTTCATGTTGAGATTCTCATATTACTTTCTGAGAGACCGAAGCTTCATCTTCTTCACTGATGCGTCACCACCGTAACATCTGACTAATGTATCCCACACAACCTTTGCTATTTCAGAGTCAGCAATCTTCTCAAACACGTTCACATCCACACATTGATGGATGTAGAATAACACCTTCTGATCTTTCTTACTTAGCGCCTTCTGCGTTATCTTTTGTGCCTCTATTGCGTCTGCTGCTAATGGAGCATAGCCATCAGAGACAAGATCTAACACATCTTGAGAACCAAACAACACAAGCATATGGATCTTCCAACGATTCCAATTTTTGCCATCAAACGCTGGAAGCTTGGAATTTATATCGTCGTTTCCGTTCATCTTCAACCTTGTGTAATTCACTCAAAATTTATTAAAAGTATTTCTCAAATCCCACAGAATCAGAAAAAATGATTTTCAATAATACCTCACTGTTCACTCGTGTTTCCCGTGTTTCTCCGTGGATTTCGAACCGGGGCTCTGATACTAATTGTTGGTGCACAAATGAGAGATGAAATATAAAAGAAATATATTTAATGACTGCTACAAAATAATGAATAATGAATTACATTGATCTACCTACTACTAGACTATTTATATATAAAATTAAGATATAATAAAATACTAAAATACCTCTAACAAAGATATAAAAAGATAATATTTCTAAAAGATAATATTTTTAATGTGAAAGAACTCACGTACCTATCATCCTAAAATTTTGGATAAAAATATTTAATTTTATTTTTAATATTTGAGAGTTATGGATTTCTTCAATGTCCGTTTGTAATAGTAGAAACTGTTTGTTTCTATGCCTTTATCTTTTTTTATTAATAAATAATAAAATGTTTACTTAAAAGAAAGAAATACAATGCATAGTTTTACTTTATACACAGTTTTTTTTATTTTAAATTTCTTATAAAATCTACAGCACTAGGGACCATATGGTCTGAAACTTGAACAAATTGAGATGAGAGAAAAAGAGAGGTTGAAGTTTCTCAT
The DNA here is from genome assembly GCA_948472305.1 of Vicia faba. Classification (NCBI taxonomy): domain Eukaryota; kingdom Viridiplantae; phylum Streptophyta; class Magnoliopsida; order Fabales; family Fabaceae; genus Vicia; species Vicia faba. The sequence continues at coordinate 201,099 of CATIWC010000902.1, read as the reverse complement.
CCACATATTCAGCAAAAGAACCTTACCATATTAGTCTCCAGTCACATGCTTGATATATATTCCAAAAACACAACACTAATTAATGTTGATAAATTCTTCTTTTGCTGTGATGCATCTGTCAGTTGCAGCTGTATTGATATCATTAGTTTCTTTTGCTAATGCATTTACCAGAAATGACTTCCCTCCTAACTTCTTGTTTGGTGCTGGAACTTCAGCTTATCAGGTTTCCACTGAACTCACTCTTTACTCTCCATATATTTTCCTTTTAAAGCTGATTTTTGTATGTTTGATGATATGAAAGGTTGAAGGTGCTGCAAAGGAAGATGGCAGGAAACCTAGTATATGGGATACCTTTGCATATGCTGGCAATGGTGCTCTTTCTCATTTATATGCTATTACACTTAATCATGTTATAAAGTCATAGACATTGAAACTCTTCATTTCAATTAAATTTGCAGCAGGACAGTTCGAGGGAAATGGGGACATTGCATGCGACCAATATCACAAATATAAGGTCAGTAGGCATGGAATACAGCAAATCTCTTATGTTCGACATATCAAACGACTGGTTTACATATGCTTTCATTTTTGCAGGATGATGTCAAACTCATGGTGAAAATGGGTTTAGATGCCTATAGATTTTCCATATCATGGTCAAGACTTATTCCAGGTATGATAGATTGTTGCGTCATAATCAAGACTAATTTCTAAAATAATGTCAGGAGCTCATTGTACTTTGTTTGAATCTGTAATTTTATAGCTTGACCTTGATCTCATTTTATACCAGAAGGGAAAGGGCCTGTAAATCCGAAGGGACTGCAGTATTACAACAACCTTATCAACGAATTGACAAGCCAAGGTTCTTTCGCAAACTAGATTTACATTTTGAAGTTCAATTGCAGATTTGCAAAATATCGGTTTGTTCAAATTATGTTACACTATAGTGCTATAGTGCCGCTTTAGCTACTAATCGACAATCTTAGAATTTGTTAGAATTCTGATCCGCTAGCTGCTATAACTACTATTTGACAACACTAAGTTCAATTAGTTTCCACCTTTATTTGTAGGAATCCAACCACATGTTACATTGCATCATTGGGATCTACCACAAGCACTTGAAGATGAATACCTAGGATGGGTTAGTCGAAGAATTATGTACGGTTCCCAAACTATATTCAACCAAAATAAGAAAAGCAATTTTTCTATAATTAATATTTTCATATCTATTTTATGCTACCTTGCAGAAAAGACTTCACAGCATATGCAGATGTATGCTTCAAAGAGTTCGGAGATAGAGTTAAATATTGGACCACAGTGAATGAGGGGAATGGGGGTGCAATAGCAGGCTATGGTTCTGGGTTTTTACCACCTCAAAGGTGTTCTCTTTCCTCTATATATAATTGCTCCAAAGGCAATTCTTCAACTGAACCATATTTGGCCGCGCATCATATGTTGTTAGCACACGCCTCAGCTGCAAGACTGTATAGGAAAAAGTATCAGGTAAATCAATATATCATACATACACCATTTTGCTTTGTCAATCATCTAAGTGTGTGTTTGGGAAACTTCAAAATTATGGTGGAAAATCATGATGGGACTGAACATGTCACCTTCTCAAAATCACAGTGAAAAAGGCCTTAAACGTGCTGCAACGCTGTCCCACCGTGTTACCAAACATAGGCTAAGCTTTTCACATTTAGATCATGATTATTCCTGATATTATGTAAGATGATAGTTATGATATCATTTTTCACTATGATAATCATAGTATCTTTTGTTTAAAAATGAAACCTATGATACTTGCAGGTCAAGCAACAAGGTTTTATTGGGTTTAATCTCATTGTTTTTGGTTTGATTCCACTAACAAATACTCGTGAAGACATAATTGCCACTCAGAGAGCTAAAGACTTCTATATTGGATGGTAAGAAACAAAATGCATGTGATATCTATCTCTACTTCTAAAATCACACATATAATTGTTTAGAATATAAAAACGAAAAACTCTTTCCATAAAAATCCCACGCTAAGTTTATTTTACCAATTTAATACGAACAACTATTTCTTTATACAATAATGAATTACAAGACCAGATTTCTTTTCTCTGGATTATGATGACAGGTTTATGAATCCCTTAACATTTGGAGAGTATCCTCGCACCATGAAAAAGAATGTTGGCTCAAGACTTCCTTTCTTCACGAGTAGGGAATCAAATTTGGTTAAGGGCTCAATAGACTTTCTTGGAGTCAACTTTTACAACACATTTTATATTAAGGACAACCCTGGTAGTCTGCAGAAAAAGAATAGAGATCATATGGCAGATATGGCCGCAGAGATTAAGCGTATGATTATTTCTATGTTATTTATTGCACCAATTTGATTGCATACCCAACTCTATATTGAGATCAGACAACTTCCTTTAGATGAAAACATGTTATATCTTAGAAACTATGATAAGCTAAATCAGTGTTTGATATTCTCTTTCTTCCAACTATACAAGGATCTTTAATCTAATAATGTTTTGTTACATGATTGTAGCCTATTCTGGAAATGGTACATATACATATGAGGTAAAACTAGAATATGAACATTGTGGTTACTTTTACTTTTTGAGCATTAAAGCTTCAATCAATTCCACTCACTAGATGATTTGTTTGTTTAGTTTCCGGTGATACCCTGGATTTTGCAAGGGATGCTTCAATTAATGAAGAATGATTTTGGCAATTTTCCCATTTACCTTCACGAAATCGGTACAAATTAGGTTTCTTGACATTTAAGTTTTAGATACAAATTAGATTTAGCCTCTGAAAAGTCCGGCACAACCAAAGTCAATTCCTACTTGTACTTATATCAATAACATCAAAATCTTGATGGTTTATGATGAATAATATTTGAACTTCTCAGGTCAACGAACACGTAGGAATTCATCATTAGATGACTGGTCAAGAGTGAAGTATATGCATGAATACATCGGGGGCGTGCTTGATATGTTGAGGTACCTCTATTTTCACTTTCTACTATGTCTTTATTGATCATTTTTTCTTGAATTCTAATGGAGTGGTTTCTATGTTCACATTGATAGGAGTGGACTGAACATTAGAGGTTATTTTGTATGGGCCTTTCTAGATGTATTTGAATTACTGAATGGATTAGAAGGAAGTTTTGGCCTATATTACGTGCACTTCGAAGATCCATCCTTGAGGAGACAACCTAAACTTTCTGCGGCATGGTACTCAAATTTTCTAAACAATAAATCACTAGACTCAAAGATTGCCATGAAAACTGAGGAGAATTCATCTGTACTCGCCAACACTTCCTAGTTCATATTGCTACTTAAGTAACTAGGTCTAGTTCAAATACATAGCCTCCTCTCTCTTTTTCCTTGGTAATATTTTGGTTCTTTGCTTGACCATGTGAGAGAAAGTTGCATGAAATATGGTGTGTAAACTTATGTTATCTGTATCAAGATATGTTGGTATATTATATTTCCTGATAAAACTTGTTTATAAAGATATGTCTGATAAATATATGCAGTCTTAAATATTGCTAAGTCTGCATCACTTTTGGTCTTCTAGTGTTATATGGCTTAGAGCACTAACAGGCTCTCAAAATAAATGTTGAGTAGTTCTAATATTACTAATGTATACATTTAGTACACTGAATGAAGCTCAAATGCTAGCAACATATATAGTAAATTATAAAAGCAATAATATGAAAGGTAAAAACAGAAAAATAAAGGACTAGTTAAGAGTGAGTAGAGTGTGGAACATTAAGGGAAGGAGAAACGCAGGTGTCTTGTTGCATTAGTCTTTTTTGGGTTACAGTTGTATTAGTCTTTTAAATTCAGGGGTACAAAGAGAAAACAAAATTATATGTATTTTTATTTCAATTCCATAAAAGAAAATGCTTGTTTTAAAAATATGTGGTGTATATTTGTTTTTTAAGCCCTTGGAAGTATTTTTTTAAAGTGTGTTAAGGGTGTGTTTGGATAGTGTAATCTGGAGGATAAGAGATAACTTATATATCTTGTGTATAAGATAAGAAAACTGTTTTGTTTCGATCTGGAATAAAAAATATATAGAGTTGTGGAAATTATGGTAGAGTAGAGTTTTCGGTGTGATGGAATGGAGTGTACCTGCAAGGTTAACACTCTAACGTTTAACTCAGTAAGTAAAGGAGTAGAGAGTATTCAAATTGTGTTTGAAATTTCTTACCTGAAATGATGTCATTCCATATATGTAAACATGCGCTGAAGGAAGGAAGGCTGAAATTTGTTGATAAACCAGCAATGAAAATCGACATAAACCCACTGCAAGCAGAGGCTCATTATGCCGAACCAGTTGGCATTCATATGGTGGAAGTGTCTGAAGATTTCATCACAAAACCCATCTTCGGAAGTTTCACTGGGAACATCTCCAGGAAAACAATTGAAGGGGTGAGAAAGGCCACTGAAGGCCTGGATTCGAAAAAGGAAGTTGGCCAAGCGTCGAACAAGAAGGCTTCTAGTGGCCTGAAATTGATCAAACGGGTTACTGAAGACCCAAACAAAATCAAAGGAGTTACTGAAAGCTCCAGCAAAAGAACCACCACAGGTTCTTATTTGGCTGCTGCAAAGGGTTCGACAGAGGACTTGGAAGCCAAAATGCAGAAGATGACCTTGGTTGCCAAAAGTAACATGCAGGTTAACGTGGTCGAAGTCTCTGGAGCCAAAGCTTCAGAAGAAGCCATTCGACAAGAAGAGGTGAACAAAATTGCCTTCCCAAAGGAAGATGAAGATTTGGCAGATTTCCTGCATAGGTGCCAAAAGAAGAAATCGGAAGTAATGTCATGCCCTAGGTGTAGCTCTATTTTTGATAAGAAAGCCGCTGAACACATACAAATGATGCGGGTTGTAAAAGCAAAACAGGGCATCAATGCCCAACAAAGAATGGGTCCAGAAATTCGATTTGACCCCAGAAGGGGCCATCAACAAAGACCCATGAATCAGGAAAGGAGGCCACCAACTTTCAGGCCTCCAACTAATGTGCCTACTGATACCTGGCTGAATACCATGGGAAGGAAACGGCCAAATGAAGAAAAGTGGCAGACATTCGACGTACCAAGAGGTTCCTCTCTAGATTACAGAAAGGAATACCATGCCTCTGCGTCGAACAAAATGACCCATGTGTCGAGCAACTATAAAGGAAAGAATCTTATGTCTCGTTCAAAATGGAGAAGGTTTCAAAGACGACGAAAGGCTGAGAAAGAGGCAGCTGGACCTCATCCAGAAGTTAGCACTAATGTGCAGAAAAGACAAAGGAAGCCTCTGGAGAGAAATCTTGTGCCCTGGGCGGAAGAGTGTGGGTCGAATGATGAAGAAGACTCCGACTCTAGTGACAGTTTATACATCATGGTGAATGTATATCTGTGTTGCCCAAAGAATATAACTGTGAGGTCGAAGTCGAAGAGACTGACCTAATGGTTGAACAAGAACTGGCTAGACATCAACCATTATGTTATTATATAATGAACAATGGATGTGTGGAAGAACAAAACGCATTCTTTGAACCACCAATAGAGGCAATGAAGAGCCATCTGAAACCACTGTTTATTAGAGCTAAGGTTGGAGAGGTAACCATAAACAAAATTCTAGTTGATTGTGGTGCAACCATCAATATCATACCACAATTCATGCTGGAAAAGTTAGGCAAAGGAGATGCTGACATAAAGCCACACAACATGGTCTTATCCAACTATGAAGGGGGCATTGGCACCACAATGGGTGTCATTCAACTAGGCCTCAAAGTGGGCTCAATCCTTCGACCCACCATGTTCATGGTTATTTCAGCAAAACCCAACTACAATCTACTCCTTGGTCGAGAGTGGATACATGGCATTGGAGCAGTGTCGTCTTCGATGCACCAAAGGGTCATAATGTGGCGCCCCGACGACATTGTGGAGAACATTAAAGCAGACCAGAGTTATTACCTGGGCGAAATAAACAGTGTCAGAAAGAATGATTTCGACAGGAATTTGGCTCACATAGGGCCTTGTAACCCACCAGAGTTTGATTTAACTCCAACTCCTAATGCATTTTGCTCTCTATACCTACACTCCAATTATGGCTTTCAGTGGGATAGAGAAGATTTATCCAACATAGACTTTGGAGGAGTCAGTGATATACGGCCAACAGGCTGGGGCAGCGAGTTTGATGATGATGACTAAGTCATCAACTCTCTAAAAGATTTCGGCTTATGTGGCAGAAAACAGAATGATAGCGGCCTTAGAGGCTGAAGTTAAATATGTGGCTTCCAAAGCCAATGAACAAGTCCTTTCGAAGACTGGGTCTGGGAAAGATTTCGACCCAAAACCCCCCGACTTGGGAACGAAAGACTCTCTAGACCAGAGGTTAGACGCCATATATGACGACGAACCTCTTGGTTTCAAAAAGGACCCGCTGGCGAACAATATCAGAATGTTGGCGCAAGATCCTCTAGAAGAGGTAAATCTAGGCAAAGGTCTTGTGAACAGGCCCACATACATAAGCACAAAAAGGGATTCAGGATTCAAGATCGAAATGATCAAATTACTGAAAGAGTTCAAGGACTGCTTCGCGTGGGACTATGACGAGATGTCTGGTATCGACAGAGGATTGGTCGAACTGCAGTTACCAATAAAGCCTGGAAAGAAACCCGTTAAGCAGACTCCAAGACAGTTCGCGCCAGAGATTTTTTCAAAAATCAAAACGGAGGTCGAAAGGCTACTGAGGTGCAAGTTCATTAGAACGACCAGGTATGTCGAATGGATTGCAAATATTATACCTGTTATAAAGAAAAACAGTACCTTGAGGGTGTGCATCAATTTCAGAGATCTCAATGCAGCAACACCCAAAGATGAGTATCCAATGCCAGTGGCGGAAATGCTTGTGGATTCTGCCGCTGGTTTCGAATACATGAGTATGCTGGATGGCTACTCTGGATACAATCAAATCTTCATTGCTGAATAAGATGTGTCGAAAACGGCCTTTCATTGCCCTGGGGCTTTAGGCACCTATGAATGGGTAGTGATGCCTTTTGGCCTAAAGAATGCAGGGGCAACGTACCAAAGAGCCATGAATTCGATCTTCCATGACTTTATTGACACCTTCATGCAAATTTATATTGATGATATTGTTGTCAAATCTGTTTCAGGGAAGGCTTATATGGATCATCTTCGACAATCCTTTGAAAGGATGATACACTACGGCCTGAATATGAATCCTCTGAAGTGTGCTTTTGGTGTAAAAGCAGGAGATTTCTTAGGTTTTGTGGTCCACAAGAAAGGCATTGAGATAAATCAAAACAAAACCAAAGCCATCTTGCAAGCCAAAGCGCCAACTAACAAAAAGGAATTGCAATCCTTACTTGGGAAGATAAATTTCCTAAGGAGATTTATATCTAACCTTAGTGGGAAAACACAAGCCTTATCGCCTTTACTTCAACTCAACAAAGGAGGGTTTGAATGGAGGGAAGAATATCAAGAGGCCTTCGACAAAATTAAAGAGTACCTCATTAAACCACCTATTCTGGTGCCTCCTTGTCGAAGTAGAAGTATGAGACTGTACATAGCTGCGTCTGATAAGACTTTAGGGAGCATGCTGGCTCAGGAGGATGAACATGGTGTCGAAAGGCCCATCTACTACCTCAGTAGAGTTTTAAACGATGCAGAAACTAGATATAACAAAGTTGAAAAACTATGCTTATGTCTGTATTTTTCATGTACAAAACTTAAGCAATATATAAAGCCAGTTAATGTTTATGTTTCGTCTCATTTTGACGTTTTCAAGTATATGTTGTCAAAACCCATTTTGCATAGTAGAGTTGGCAAATGGGCAATGACATTGACTGAATATTCATTAACTTTCATGCCTCTTAAGGCTATAAAAGGCCAAGTGGTTGCAGACTTTATAGTCGACCACTCTATACAAGAAAGATCACTAAATTATTTGGAGATCGAACCATGGAAACTTTACTTCGATGGATCTAGTTATAAAGATGGAGTTGGAGTCGGAGTCCTTATTATTTCTCCAAATAAAATTCCAACAACATTTAAGTACAAAATAGATGGGGATTGCTCGAATAATGAGGCTGAATACGAAGCATTAATTGTAGGCCTTGAAATCTTGTTGGAATTGGGGGCAACTCAAGTCGAAATAATGGGAGACTCAGAGTTAGTCCTAAAACAAATTACGAAAGAATACAAATGCATAAAAGAAAACCTTATTATGTATTTAGTAATAGCCAGACGGTTGTTGAAAAACTTCGAGGCAGTTAGCATTCGACACATACCCAGATTAGAAAATCAAGCAGCCAACGACTTGGCACAAATTGCTTCTGGGTATAAAGTTTCGAAAGAGAGGCTACAACATGAAATCGAATTTAGAGGAAGAGTAACTGCCACCAAATTATTTCCATCAGATTTAAAGACCACAAAGTTAGGATACACTGATCATGAAAATTTTGAAATTTCGTTCATAGACAATCTAACAGAGCAAGATTGGAGAAAGCCTATAGTGGACTATTTGCAAAATCCAACAGCTTCGACAGAATGAAAGATAAAGTACAGAGCGCTGAGTTATGTGTTGATGGGAAATGAATTATTTAAGAAAATACCAGAAGGTGTACTTTTGAAATGCTTAAGTGAAACAGAAGCATATGTGGCTCTTTCCACCACACACGCTGGGGCATGTGGAGCACACCAAGTAGTCCAAAAAATGAAATGGTTATTGTTTCGACAAGGCTTATATTGGCCCACTATGTTAAAGGATTGTGTTGAATTTGCCAAAGGATGCCAAGAATGCCAAAAACATACCGGAATTCAACATGTGCCAGCAAATGAACTTCACTCGATTGTGAAACCTTGGCCTTTTAGAGGATGGGCCTTGGATCTCATTGGAGAAATTCGACCAACATCTTCCAAAGGTCAGAAGTATATATTGGTGGGCATTGATTATTTTACTAAGTGGATCGAAGTGATTCCTTTAGTCAATGTAGACCAGGAGAATGTCATTGAACTCATTCAAAAGTACATCATATACAGATTTGGAATCCCTGAAACAATAACTACAAATCAAGGGTCAGTTTTTACTGGTCGAAAGATGCAAGATTTCGCTGCAGAAATAGGATTTAAACTATTAACATCTACGCCTTATTATGCGCAAGCTAATGGCCAGGTCGAAGCAGCAAATAAGGTAGTGATCAGTTTAATAAAGAAACATGTGGGAAAGAAACCCAGAAACTGGCACAAGACACTAGATCAAGTCCTGTGGGGATGTCGAACTTGTCCAAAAGAAGCAACAGGGATAACACCATTTCGCCTAACCTATGGTCATGATGCAGTGTTACCAATAGAAATCCACCTACAGGCGACAAGGATTCAAATACATCACGAGATCCCTTCTGAATTCTATTGGAACATGATGCTGGATGAACTAGTAGACTTAGACGAAGAAAGGTTGAAAGCTTTGGATCTTTTAAGACTACAGAAGAAGCGAGTCGAGAAATCCTACAATCGAAGGGTAAAGTCCAAGACGTTTCAGCCTGAAGATTTAGTTTGGAAAGTAATACTCCCAATGGATCGAAAGGACAGAAGCTTGGGAAAATGGTCCCCTAAGTGGGAAGGACCTTTTAAGATTGTGCAAGTTTTCTCAGGCGGAGCCTATAAGATCGAAGAGTTAAGAGAAGATCGAAGACTCTTGAAGGTAAATGGTAAATACTTGAAAACGTATAGACCTATGCTTCAAGAGATAAAAATAAATAATATATAATCACTAATTATAAAGAATGCCAAAATGGAAACTTAAATAATTTTCATTAAAGGTACCAAAATGGCTCTGAAATTGTTACAGAAAGTGATTACATAATGGAGAGAAACAAGATTTAGAAGGGAAGATTAGCTTTAATCTGGAGATACTTGATCCTTTGCAATTCTAGCCTTCGATCACATAGAGCTTTCGATTGGTGAAGGGTTTCGAGCTTAGCATCCAGAGATTGAGCTCGATCGGCATGTCTTAACCCTTCAGCCAATTCTTCTTGGCTTTCTGACTCATTGTTCACAACAAGAAGCTCCTCTTTCTTTTTGTCGTTGGCAGCGATTTTTGCTTCCAACTCTGCAATCTGTGCTCTCAACTGAACATTGTCTTGATCAATCTTCAGAGTAATCCGCATTGTAAAAAAGCAGCAGCTTCTCACGAGAGTAAATGGGTGAAGGGAGTGATTGAGCAATACCAAACTGTCGAGAGACGAGATTTGGTTGGTAGGAAATCAAGCTCAATTGATTTTTTGAGCTCTTGAATCTTAAGGGCATGATCCTGGGGCGCAAGAATGATTCCCACATGCTCACGAACTCATCAGTCTCATCATCCTCCACATTCGAAGGGTATGGCCTGGTAAACCATTACGGGCCAACTTTTCGACTGGCAAAGGGAGCCATAGTCGAAACAAAGCTCTTTCGCTCCGCAAACATCATTACGAAGCTAGTGAAAGCCTTTTGAAACTGTTGGCCTTCATCAGTGGGAGTTAGTAATGCAAGCCTGGTGCCCTCGACTCTCCTGTTCAGAATCTCAGGAGCCTCTTCGTTGATCTTGTTCTTCTGGGGAAGGAAAGATTCGAAAGTGGCGTTAAGCCACAATTGCAGAAGCAAAAAGGGACCAGATAGCAACAAGCTTCCCCTGTCTCCTAAGACCTTAAGTTGAGTCACACCATTACTGATGGACTCATATAAGTTGGCCAGAATCAATTCGGCCAAGCAAAGAGGGTATTTGTGATGGAGCTGCGTTGCAAGCGTCAACATCTTTTTCGTCACCTGCAGTGATTTAGTACAGAAAACAAATCGAGACAGCCACATAGCCAAGAAGGCTATATGTTCCACCTCCGACACGGTATTAGAGGTTTTGTCATGAAGGTGGTTTATAAAGGTAGTATAAGTGGGTTTTGTAGCAGCAAACCCAATAGGATCCTCAGACAAGTCTTCAGGGTCGAAATAGTCACCAGTGGGTCGAAGACCAGTGATGGCAGTTATGTCGAATAAAGTAGGGGTCATCATCCCACAAGGAAGATGAAAAGTGAAATGTGCACTATCCTAAAAGTACAATGAAGATACCAGCATAAGGGGGCAGTAAGGCAATCCTGTCTTCGACAGCATCACCAGGTCATAAATGCCCATCTCCTTCCAAACAGAAGCTTGCACCCTCTCCATCTTACTCAACCAGTCTGAATATTCAGAAGAAAGATTAGGGCTTGAGCGAAAGATTTGATTCCCCTTGTTCATGAACTAGAGGTTGATATCCTCTGTAGTCTGAGGATGCTGCTGGTTCGCCGGAGTGGCGTCTTCGGGGTCATCCCTAGGTTTTTTAGCGCAACCTATAGGTCTAAGCCTTGGGTGTGTAGGAAAAAAGGCGCGGTTTTTTAAGGGATTTTCGACACATGAGGATAACGGACCGGACATAGCATACATGTTTCCGCCGTATCTGATGGGAATAAGGAGTTGAGAATCATAGGCCTCTCGCCATTCTCTGGTCATAGGTTCAACAATGTACTTGTTAGTCGAGGAAGAAGGAGGGTTGGTGGAAAAAATCTCTGGTGGTTTCTGAACATCATTAGCGTTTTTTGGTTGAGGATTGTTTGGGGCATTAGAGAGAAAGGCCATTGTTAAAGATTTAAGAGAAAGAGCGAAGGTAACAATACAATGTTGTGAGAATGCAAGGGATTTGGAAAAGCTGGAAATGATAAAATTTCCAAATAGAAAAGCTTGGAAGTATTTATAGCCTTCAGAAGAAGGAGATGTCTCGTCAAGGGCATTTAATGTTTCGCAAGTAGTGGGGCACGTGGCAAAGCGTGAAACGGTTACCGTGCAGGCATTGGGAAACGTTGGGACATGCTTTCCTAGATTATAGGAATATGGCCATCATGGTAAGTGTGGTAACGACAGTTTTGAAGAGACATCTTGGGGAAAAGTAATGATGGGTTTACCAGGTGTAGCAGCTGTCAGAAGGCGAAAAGCACACGTTAAAACTTGGTGGACAACTGGGAAGACAGGTGTCGAATGGGAAGTTCAAAGAATGGATATTTCTTTGAGCGTCGAAATAGACATTCTTGGGGGGCAATTTGTTGGCTCCCAAATTCGACACTTACTATATTTGGTCTTTTTGACCAAACAACTTGAAATGAACTAAACCAGGAGGTATGATTCGACACATGAGATAACTTAGGAAAAAGGATCTAAGTTATGATAAGAGTCTTCGACCAAGGGTTCATTCGACTGAAGCAGATTTAGGTTGCTCGACTGAAGGAAAGTGTTCACGCCTTGGCACATGGGACAGAGACCATTTGAAATTTGAATTATTGGAGAGAAAGGTAGTTTTCATCAGCGTCTGAGAAGAGGCAACGTGGCAAAAAGCTGTGGGTCGAGGAACATGCAGAAGACACTTGTCTTCATCCTAGCATAGAATGTCCCCTCGACGGTTACCTACTTTTAGTATAAATTAAGAAGCTTGTGTAATTTTTAAGTGTGTTCAACCTATTGTACTAAATCTCTCAAATATTATCCAAGTAACTACTGCGTGAGAAAGGATAAAACGCTGAGCAATGTACGTTAGAAACACCTTTTTTACTTAATGAAAGTCTCTTTACATTATTTTGCCATTATCCCGCAAAGTTATCCTTTTACTTCTTTTACTCGTATTTTTATGCTTTTGCTCACTTTTCAACAATCTCAAACATCCTTTCTCTGGGTCGAACATGCGTTCTTCCTTCTTACGCATTTTACATAAAGACTAGCATATGTTCTGGGATTAGTTTGGTCGATCCCGTAAGTAAACCAAAAACCTTACCTTTTTGGAGATCAGCGGTTGTTTACAAAAAACAACGGTAAATAGTGACCTGGTCAAGGAAGATAAGGGCGGTCCATAACAGTTGTCCCTAAGACTTAACGGGGATCTTGGAGACCGAAAAGTCTTTAGTATTCTTGGTCGGAAATATCAAAGACTTATCTCAATTGTTTTGATAATCGAAACGTCTTGAGTACTTTGCAGAAACAATGAAGAATAAACACATTTAATGCTTTCTAGCCACTGATTAGTTGTTTCCCTTAATTGTTAACACGTCACTGTAGGTACGTGGGTTAGGAATCAACTATCCTACATAGGGTACTAAGTGTTTTTCACTTTCATGAAGATTGATGGGACATAAAGCTTGTTGCTCTCGGATTGCTTGATCCGAATCCTTGATCTTCATTTTGCCTTTTCCTACATGAGTTTAGGCATTACTTTCCATTTTATTCCATATCGTTACCACCTATTTGTCTATTTTCTTTGCGTCACTTTATTTTGTTTCGTGAATCCTAGGTCTTAACTTGACCCATTGGTTAGATGGAGGCGATCGCAACGAAATATTATTCTTGGATCAAACTAAAGTATTTGGCCCATAAGCCTTTTTTTGTTCAGGGGAAAGAAGTGCCATTTGACCATTTAGAAATAGGGGTTTCTTTCGATTGGGGCATCTTACTGGTGCTAGCTGAAAAAAAAAAGGATATTTTACAAATTTGAAGGGTGTTCTATCCCTTTCTACGTCTGCGTCTTTCAGAATTTTGATGTTTATCATTCACTGACTTATTTTGAGAAAGAAGTTACAGACCATCTTCGCGTAATTCCCCTTCACAACTCCATCCACGTGCCTGAGGAGTCATTTGAGTATTCCAATACTGGTATGAAAACCTGAGAACGATTGGTTCGACTTCTAGTGATCTCTTTTTTCACCTTTTTGAAGTTTGCCCTGCTTCGAATGGAGCTGCTATTCATGGGCTTGTTTCCCTTCGTCGTGCTCAAAATCGAGTCTTTAGGATCTACGTTGATATAATCAAACTGAGAAGTTAAAGATTCCAATATCTTCTCAATGATTACTTGTTCAGAAAGAGTTTCTCCATAAGCTTTCATCTCATTAGTGATCAAAATCACTCTAGAGATGTTCTCAGAAACCTTCTCGTTGTCCTTCATGTTGAGATTCTCATATTACTTTCTGAGAGACCGAAGCTTCATCTTCTTCACTGATGCGTCACCACCGTAACATCTGACTAATGTATCCCACACAACCTTTGCTATTTCAGAGTCAGCAATCTTCTCAAACACGTTCACATCCACACATTGATGGATGTAGAATAACACCTTCTGATCTTTCTTACTTAGCGCCTTCTGCGTTATCTTTTGTGCCTCTATTGCGTCTGCTGCTAATGGAGCATAGCCATCAGAGACAAGATCTAACACATCTTGAGAACCAAACAACACAAGCATATGGATCTTCCAACGATTCCAATTTTTGCCATCAAACGCTGGAAGCTTGGAATTTATATCGTCGTTTCCGTTCATCTTCAACCTTGTGTAATTCACTCAAAATTTATTAAAAGTATTTCTCAAATCCCACAGAATCAGAAAAAATGATTTTCAATAATACCTCACTGTTCACTCGTGTTTCCCGTGTTTCTCCGTGGATTTCGAACCGGGGCTCTGATACTAATTGTTGGTGCACAAATGAGAGATGAAATATAAAAGAAATATATTTAATGACTGCTACAAAATAATGAATAATGAATTACATTGATCTACCTACTACTAGACTATTTATATATAAAATTAAGATATAATAAAATACTAAAATACCTCTAACAAAGATATAAAAAGATAATATTTCTAAAAGATAATATTTTTAATGTGAAAGAACTCACGTACCTATCATCCTAAAATTTTGGATAAAAATATTTAATTTTATTTTTAATATTTGAGAGTTATGGATTTCTTCAATGTCCGTTTGTAATAGTAGAAACTGTTTGTTTCTATGCCTTTATCTTTTTTTATTAATAAATAATAAAATGTTTACTTAAAAGAAAGAAATACAATGCATAGTTTTACTTTATACACAGTTTTTTTTATTTTAAATTTCTTATAAAATCTACAGCACTAGGGACCATATGGTCTGAAACTTGAACAAATTGAGATGAGAGAAAAAGAGAGGTTGAAGTTTCTCATCCACATATTCAGCAAAAGAACCTTACCATATTAGTCTCCAGTCACATGCTTGATATATATTCCAAAAACACAACACTAATTAATGTTGATAAATTCTTCTTTTGCTGTGATGCATCTGTCAGTTGCAGCTGTATTGATATCATTAGTTTCTTTTGCTAATGCATTTACCAGAAATGACTTCCCTCCTAACTTCTTGTTTGGTGCTGGAACTTCAGCTTATCAGGTTTCCACTGAACTCACTCTTTACTCTCCATATATTTTCCTTTTAAAGCTGATTTTTGTATGTTTGATGATATGAAAGGTTGAAGGTGCTGCAAAGGAAGATGGCAGGAAACCTAGTATATGGGATACCTTTGCATATGCTGGCAATGGTGCTCTTTCTCATTTATATGCTATTACACTTAATCATGTTATAAAGTCATAGACATTGAAACTCTTCATTTCAATTAAATTTGCAGCAGGACAGTTCGAGGGAAATGGGGACATTGCATGCGACCAATATCACAAATATAAGGTCAGTAGGCATGGAATACAGCAAATCTCTTATGTTCGACATATCAAACGACTGGTTTACATATGCTTTCATTTTTGCAGGATGATGTCAAACTCATGGTGAAAATGGGTTTAGATGCCTATAGATTTTCCATATCATGGTCAAGACTTATTCCAGGTATGATAGATTGTTGCGTCATAATCAAGACTAATTTCTAAAATAATGTCAGGAGCTCATTGTACTTTGTTTGAATCTGTAATTTTATAGCTTGACCTTGATCTCATTTTATACCAGAAGGGAAAGGGCCTGTAAATCCGAAGGGACTGCAGTATTACAACAACCTTATCAACGAATTGACAAGCCAAGGTTCTTTCGCAAACTAGATTTACATTTTGAAGTTCAATTGCAGATTTGCAAAATATCGGTTTGTTCAAATTATGTTACACTATAGTGCTATAGTGCCGCTTTAGCTACTAATCGACAATCTTAGAATTTGTTAGAATTCTGATCCGCTAGCTGCTATAACTACTATTTGACAACACTAAGTTCAATTAGTTTCCACCTTTATTTGTAGGAATCCAACCACATGTTACATTGCATCATTGGGATCTACCACAAGCACTTGAAGATGAATACCTAGGATGGGTTAGTCGAAGAATTATGTACGGTTCCCAAACTATATTCAACCAAAATAAGAAAAGCAATTTTTCTATAATTAATATTTTCATATCTATTTTATGCTACCTTGCAGAAAAGACTTCACAGCATATGCAGATGTATGCTTCAAAGAGTTCGGAGATAGAGTTAAATATTGGACCACAGTGAATGAGGGGAATGGGGGTGCAATAGCAGGCTATGGTTCTGGGTTTTTACCACCTCAAAGGTGTTCTCTTTCCTCTATATATAATTGCTCCAAAGGCAATTCTTCAACTGAACCATATTTGGCCGCGCATCATATGTTGTTAGCACACGCCTCAGCTGCAAGACTGTATAGGAAAAAGTATCAGGTAAATCAATATATCATACATACACCATTTTGCTTTGTCAATCATCTAAGTGTGTGTTTGGGAAACTTCAAAATTATGGTGGAAAATCATGATGGGACTGAACATGTCACCTTCTCAAAATCACAGTGAAAAAGGCCTTAAACGTGCTGCAACGCTGTCCCACCGTGTTACCAAACATAGGCTAAGCTTTTCACATTTAGATCATGATTATTCCTGATATTATGTAAGATGATAGTTATGATATCATTTTTCACTATGATAATCATAGTATCTTTTGTTTAAAAATGAAACCTATGATACTTGCAGGTCAAGCAACAAGGTTTTATTGGGTTTAATCTCATTGTTTTTGGTTTGATTCCACTAACAAATACTCGTGAAGACATAATTGCCACTCAGAGAGCTAAAGACTTCTATATTGGATGGTAAGAAACAAAATGCATGTGATATCTATCTCTACTTCTAAAATCACACATATAATTGTTTAGAATATAAAAACGAAAAACTCTTTCCATAAAAATCCCACGCTAAGTTTATTTTACCAATTTAATACGAACAACTATTTCTTTATACAATAATGAATTACAAGACCAGATTTCTTTTCTCTGGATTATGATGACAGGTTTATGAATCCCTTAACATTTGGAGAGTATCCTCGCACCATGAAAAAGAATGTTGGCTCAAGACTTCCTTTCTTCACGAGTAGGGAATCAAATTTGGTTAAGGGCTCAATAGACTTTCTTGGAGTCAACTTTTACAACACATTTTATATTAAGGACAACCCTGGTAGTCTGCAGAAAAAGAATAGAGATCATATGGCAGATATGGCCGCAGAGATTAAGCGTATGATTATTTCTATGTTATTTATTGCACCAATTTGATTGCATACCCAACTCTATATTGAGATCAGACAACTTCCTTTAGATGAAAACATGTTATATCTTAGAAACTATGATAAGCTAAATCAGTGTTTGATATTCTCTTTCTTCCAACTATACAAGGATCTTTAATCTAATAATGTTTTGTTACATGATTGTAGCCTATTCTGGAAATGGTACATATACATATGAGGTAAAACTAGAATATGAACATTGTGGTTACTTTTACTTTTTGAGCATTAAAGCTTCAATCAATTCCACTCACTAGATGATTTGTTTGTTTAGTTTCCGGTGATACCCTGGATTTTGCAAGGGATGCTTCAATTAATGAAGAATGATTTTGGCAATTTTCCCATTTACCTTCACGAAATCGGTACAAATTAGGTTTCTTGACATTTAAGTTTTAGATACAAATTAGATTTAGCCTCTGAAAAGTCCGGCACAACCAAAGTCAATTCCTACTTGTACTTATATCAATAACATCAAAATCTTGATGGTTTATGATGAATAATATTTGAACTTCTCAGGTCAACGAACACGTAGGAATTCATCATTAGATGACTGGTCAAGAGTGAAGTATATGCATGAATACATCGGGGGCGTGCTTGATATGTTGAGGTACCTCTATTTTCACTTTCTACTATGTCTTTATTGATCATTTTTTCTTGAATTCTAATGGAGTGGTTTCTATGTTCACATTGATAGGAGTGGACTGAACATTAGAGGTTATTTTGTATGGGCCTTTCTAGATGTATTTGAATTACTGAATGGATTAGAAGGAAGTTTTGGCCTATATTACGTGCACTTCGAAGATCCATCCTTGAGGAGACAACCTAAACTTTCTGCGGCATGGTACTCAAATTTTCTAAACAATAAATCACTAGACTCAAAGATTGCCATGAAAACTGAGGAGAATTCATCTGTACTCGCCAACACTTCCTAGTTCATATTGCTACTTAAGTAACTAGGTCTAGTTCAAATACATAGCCTCCTCTCTCTTTTTCCTTGGTAATATTTTGGTTCTTTGCTTGACCATGTGAGAGAAAGTTGCATGAAATATGGTGTGTAAACTTATGTTATCTGTATCAAGATATGTTGGTATATTATATTTCCTGATAAAACTTGTTTATAAAGATATGTCTGATAAATATATGCAGTCTTAAATATTGCTAAGTCTGCATCACTTTTGGTCTTCTAGTGTTATATGGCTTAGAGCACTAACAGGCTCTCAAAATAAATGTTGAGTAGTTCTAATATTACTAATGTATACATTTAGTACACTGAATGAAGCTCAAATGCTAGCAACATATATAGTAAATTATAAAAGCAATAATATGAAAGGTAAAAACAGAAAAATAAAGGACTAGTTAAGAGTGAGTAGAGTGTGGAACATTAAGGGAAGGAGAAACGCAGGTGTCTTGTTGCATTAGTCTTTTTTGGGTTACAGTTGTATTAGTCTTTTAAATTCAGGGGTACAAAGAGAAAACAAAATTATATGTATTTTTATTTCAATTCCATAAAAGAAAATGCTTGTTTTAAAAATATGTGGTGTATATTTGTTTTTTAAGCCCTTGGAAGTATTTTTTTAAAGTGTGTTAAGGGTGTGTTTGGATAGTGTAATCTGGAGGATAAGAGATAACTTATATATCTTGTGTATAAGATAAGAAAACTGTTTTGTTTCGATCTGGAATAAAAAATATATAGAGTTGTGGAAATTATGGTAGAGTAGAGTTTTCGGTGTGATGGAATGGAGTGTACCTGCAAGGTTAACACTCTAACGTTTAACTCAGTAAGTAAAGGAGTAGAGAGTATTCAAATTGTGTTTGAAATTTCTTACCTGAAATGATGTCATTCCATATATGTAAACATGCGCTGAAGGAAGGAAGGCTGAAATTTGTTGATAAACCAGCAATGAAAATCGACATAAACCCACTGCAAGCAGAGGCTCATTATGCCGAACCAGTTGGCATTCATATGGTGGAAGTGTCTGAAGATTTCATCACAAAACCCATCTTCGGAAGTTTCACTGGGAACATCTCCAGGAAAACAATTGAAGGGGTGAGAAAGGCCACTGAAGGCCTGGATTCGAAAAAGGAAGTTGGCCAAGCGTCGAACAAGAAGGCTTCTAGTGGCCTGAAATTGATCAAACGGGTTACTGAAGACCCAAACAAAATCAAAGGAGTTACTGAAAGCTCCAGCAAAAGAACCA
The DNA here is from genome assembly GCA_948472305.1 of Vicia faba. NCBI lineage: Eukaryota > Viridiplantae > Streptophyta > Magnoliopsida > Fabales > Fabaceae > Vicia > Vicia faba. Next base: position 181,483 of record CATIWC010000902.1, on the reverse strand, counting down.
CCACAGGTTCTTATTTGGCTGCTGCAAAGGGTTCGACAGAGGACTTGGAAGCCAAAATGCAGAAGATGACCTTGGTTGCCAAAAGTAACATGCAGGTTAACGTGGTCGAAGTCTCTGGAGCCAAAGCTTCAGAAGAAGCCATTCGACAAGAAGAGGTGAACAAAATTGCCTTCCCAAAGGAAGATGAAGATTTGGCAGATTTCCTGCATAGGTGCCAAAAGAAGAAATCGGAAGTAATGTCATGCCCTAGGTGTAGCTCTATTTTTGATAAGAAAGCCGCTGAACACATACAAATGATGCGGGTTGTAAAAGCAAAACAGGGCATCAATGCCCAACAAAGAATGGGTCCAGAAATTCGATTTGACCCCAGAAGGGGCCATCAACAAAGACCCATGAATCAGGAAAGGAGGCCACCAACTTTCAGGCCTCCAACTAATGTGCCTACTGATACCTGGCTGAATACCATGGGAAGGAAACGGCCAAATGAAGAAAAGTGGCAGACATTCGACGTACCAAGAGGTTCCTCTCTAGATTACAGAAAGGAATACCATGCCTCTGCGTCGAACAAAATGACCCATGTGTCGAGCAACTATAAAGGAAAGAATCTTATGTCTCGTTCAAAATGGAGAAGGTTTCAAAGACGACGAAAGGCTGAGAAAGAGGCAGCTGGACCTCATCCAGAAGTTAGCACTAATGTGCAGAAAAGACAAAGGAAGCCTCTGGAGAGAAATCTTGTGCCCTGGGCGGAAGAGTGTGGGTCGAATGATGAAGAAGACTCCGACTCTAGTGACAGTTTATACATCATGGTGAATGTATATCTGTGTTGCCCAAAGAATATAACTGTGAGGTCGAAGTCGAAGAGACTGACCTAATGGTTGAACAAGAACTGGCTAGACATCAACCATTATGTTATTATATAATGAACAATGGATGTGTGGAAGAACAAAACGCATTCTTTGAACCACCAATAGAGGCAATGAAGAGCCATCTGAAACCACTGTTTATTAGAGCTAAGGTTGGAGAGGTAACCATAAACAAAATTCTAGTTGATTGTGGTGCAACCATCAATATCATACCACAATTCATGCTGGAAAAGTTAGGCAAAGGAGATGCTGACATAAAGCCACACAACATGGTCTTATCCAACTATGAAGGGGGCATTGGCACCACAATGGGTGTCATTCAACTAGGCCTCAAAGTGGGCTCAATCCTTCGACCCACCATGTTCATGGTTATTTCAGCAAAACCCAACTACAATCTACTCCTTGGTCGAGAGTGGATACATGGCATTGGAGCAGTGTCGTCTTCGATGCACCAAAGGGTCATAATGTGGCGCCCCGACGACATTGTGGAGAACATTAAAGCAGACCAGAGTTATTACCTGGGCGAAATAAACAGTGTCAGAAAGAATGATTTCGACAGGAATTTGGCTCACATAGGGCCTTGTAACCCACCAGAGTTTGATTTAACTCCAACTCCTAATGCATTTTGCTCTCTATACCTACACTCCAATTATGGCTTTCAGTGGGATAGAGAAGATTTATCCAACATAGACTTTGGAGGAGTCAGTGATATACGGCCAACAGGCTGGGGCAGCGAGTTTGATGATGATGACTAAGTCATCAACTCTCTAAAAGATTTCGGCTTATGTGGCAGAAAACAGAATGATAGCGGCCTTAGAGGCTGAAGTTAAATATGTGGCTTCCAAAGCCAATGAACAAGTCCTTTCGAAGACTGGGTCTGGGAAAGATTTCGACCCAAAACCCCCCGACTTGGGAACGAAAGACTCTCTAGACCAGAGGTTAGACGCCATATATGACGACGAACCTCTTGGTTTCAAAAAGGACCCGCTGGCGAACAATATCAGAATGTTGGCGCAAGATCCTCTAGAAGAGGTAAATCTAGGCAAAGGTCTTGTGAACAGGCCCACATACATAAGCACAAAAAGGGATTCAGGATTCAAGATCGAAATGATCAAATTACTGAAAGAGTTCAAGGACTGCTTCGCGTGGGACTATGACGAGATGTCTGGTATCGACAGAGGATTGGTCGAACTGCAGTTACCAATAAAGCCTGGAAAGAAACCCGTTAAGCAGACTCCAAGACAGTTCGCGCCAGAGATTTTTTCAAAAATCAAAACGGAGGTCGAAAGGCTACTGAGGTGCAAGTTCATTAGAACGACCAGGTATGTCGAATGGATTGCAAATATTATACCTGTTATAAAGAAAAACAGTACCTTGAGGGTGTGCATCAATTTCAGAGATCTCAATGCAGCAACACCCAAAGATGAGTATCCAATGCCAGTGGCGGAAATGCTTGTGGATTCTGCCGCTGGTTTCGAATACATGAGTATGCTGGATGGCTACTCTGGATACAATCAAATCTTCATTGCTGAATAAGATGTGTCGAAAACGGCCTTTCATTGCCCTGGGGCTTTAGGCACCTATGAATGGGTAGTGATGCCTTTTGGCCTAAAGAATGCAGGGGCAACGTACCAAAGAGCCATGAATTCGATCTTCCATGACTTTATTGACACCTTCATGCAAATTTATATTGATGATATTGTTGTCAAATCTGTTTCAGGGAAGGCTTATATGGATCATCTTCGACAATCCTTTGAAAGGATGATACACTACGGCCTGAATATGAATCCTCTGAAGTGTGCTTTTGGTGTAAAAGCAGGAGATTTCTTAGGTTTTGTGGTCCACAAGAAAGGCATTGAGATAAATCAAAACAAAACCAAAGCCATCTTGCAAGCCAAAGCGCCAACTAACAAAAAGGAATTGCAATCCTTACTTGGGAAGATAAATTTCCTAAGGAGATTTATATCTAACCTTAGTGGGAAAACACAAGCCTTCTCGCCTTTACTTCGACTCAACAAAGGAGGGTTTGAATGGAGGGAAGAATATCAAGAGGCCTTCGACAAAATTAAAGAGTACCTCATTAAACCACCTATTCTGATGCCTCCTTGTCGAAGTAGAAGTATGAGACTGTACATAGTTGCGTCTGATAAGACTTTAGGGAGCATGCTGGCTCAGGAGGATGAACATGGTGTCGAAAGGCCCATCTACTACCTCAGTAGAGTTTTAAACGATGCAGAAACTAGATATAACGAAGTTGAAAAACTATGCTTATGTCTGTATTTTTCATGTACAAAACTTAAGCAATATATAAAGCCAGTTAATGTTTATGTTTCGTCTCATTTTGACGTTTTCAAGTATATGTTGTCAAAACCCATTTTGCATAGTAGAGTTGGCAAATGGGCAATGGCATTGACTAAATATTCATTAACTTTCATGCCTCTTAAGGCTATAAAAGGCCAAGTGGTTGTAGACTTTATAGTCGACCACTCTATACAAGAAAGATCACTAAATTATTTGGAGATCGAACCATGGAAACTTTACTTCGATGGATCTAGTTATAAAGATGGAGTTGGAGTCGGAGTCCTTATTATTTCTCCAAATAAAATTCCAACAACATTTAAGTACAAAATAGATGGGGATTGCTCGAATAATGAGGCTGAATACGAAGCATTAATTGTAGGCCTTGAAATCTTGTTGGAATTGGGGGCAACTCAAGTCGAAATAATGGGAGACTCAGAGTTAGTCCTAAAACAAATTACGAAAGAATACAAATGCATAAAATAAAACCTTATTATGTATTTAGTAATAGCCAGACGGTTGTTGAAAAACTTCGAGGCAGTTAGCATTCGACACATACCCAGATTAGAAAATCAAGCAGCCAACGACTTGGCACAAATTGCTTCTGGGTATAAAGTTTCGAAAGAGAGGCTACAACATGCAATCGAAGTTAGAGGAAGAGTAACTGCCACCAAATTATTTCCATCAGATTTAAAGGCCACAAAGTTAGGATACACTGATCATGAAAATTTTGAAATTTCGTTCATAGACAATCTAACAGAGCAAGATTGGAGAAAGCCTATAGTGGACTATTTGCAAAATCCAGCAGCTTCGACAGAACGAAAGATAAAGTACAGAGCGCTGAGTTATGTGTTGATGGGAAATGAATTATTTAAGAAAACACCAGAAGGTGTACTTTTGAAATGCTTAAGTGAAACAGAAGCATATGTGGCTCTTTCCACCACACACGCTGGGGCATGTGGAGCACACCAAGTAGGCCAAAAAATGAAATGGTTATTGTTTCGACAAGGCTTATATTGGCCCACTATGTTAAAGGATTGTGTTGAATTTGCCAAAGGATGCCAAGAATGCCAAAAACATACCGGCATTCAACATGTGCCAGCAAATGAACTTCACTCGATTGTGAAACCTTGGCCTTTTAGAGGATGGGCCTTGGATCTCATTGGAGAAATTCGACCAACATCTTCCAAAGGTCAGAAGTATATATTGGTGGGCATTGATTATTTTACTAAGTGGATCGAAGTGATTCCTTTAGTCAATGTAGACCAGGAGAATGTCATTGAATTCATTCAAAAGTACATCATATACAGATTTGGAATCCCTGAAACAATAACTACAAATCAAGGGTCAGTTTTTACTGGTCGAAAGATGCAAGATTTCGCTGCAGAAATAGGATTTAAACTATTAACATCTACGCCTTATTATGCGCAAGCTAATGGCCAGGTCGAAGCAGCAAATAAGGTAGTGATCAGTTTAATAAAGAAACATGTGGGAAAGAAACCCAGAAACTGGCACAAGACACTAGATCAAGTCCTGTGGGCATGTCGAACTTGTCCAAAAGAAGCAACAGGGACAACACCATTTCGCCTAACCTATGGTCATGATGCAGTGTTACCAATAGAAATCCACCTACAGGCGACAAGGATTCAAATACATCACGAGATCCCTTCTGAATTCTATTGGAACATGATGCTGGATGAACTAGTAGACTTAGACGAAGAAAGGTTGAAAGCTTTGGATCTTTTGAGACTACAGAAGAAGCGAGTCGAGAAATCCTACAATCGAAGGGTAAAGTCCAAGACGTTTCAGCCTGAAGATCTAGTTTGGAAAGTAATACTCCCAATGGATCGAAAGGACAGAAGCTTGGGAAAATGGTCCCCTAAGTGGGAAGGACCTTTTAAGATTGTGCAAGTTTTCTCAGGCGGAGCCTATAAGATCGAAGAGTAAAGAGAAGATCGAAGACTCTTGAAGGTAAATGGTAAATACTTGAAAACGTATAGACCTATGCTTCAAGAGATAAAAATAAATAATATATAATCACTAATTATAAAGAATGCCAAAATGGAAACTTAAATAATTTTCATTAAAGGTACCAAAATGGCTCTGAAATTGTTACAGAAAGTGATTACATAATGGAGAGAAACAAGATTTAGAAGGGAAGATTAGCTTTAATCTGGAGATACTTGAACCTTTGCAATTCTAGCCTTCGATCACATAGAGCTTTCGATTGGTGAAGGGTTTCGAGCTTAGCATCCAGAGATTGAGCTCGATCGGCATGTCTTAACCCTTCAGCCAATTCTTCTTGGCTTTCTGACTCATTGTTCACAACAAGAAGCTCCTCTTTCTTTTTATCGTTGGCAGCGATTTTTGCTTCCAACTCTGCAATCTGTGCTCTCAACTGAACATTGTCTTGATCAATCTCCTTGACCTCCTTTTGCCTAGCGTCTCGGGCCTTCGACAAGTCCTTTACTCTAGAAGTGGATTCAGTAGTAGCATGCCAAGCAGCAGCCACTTAACCATTGGCCTCTTCGATCTCACGATTGATAATTCTCTGACGGTTATAGTCCGCTGATACCTGATCAACAATAGAGAGTAAATCCAAGATTACACTGGCTACGTCCGGAGGAGCAACAAGAAGATCGACAACTTTCAAGATGGTCTTTAGAAAGGAAGGAGCTGCTGGTTCCCCCTCTAGAGTTAACATCAAATCTCTTTTAAAGATTTGTGCTTTAACCTTTTGAAGAGCCTCGTCGAGAGGGGAAGTCAAGGTAGATCTTCCAGATGCAGTCGAGGCACTGTGATCAGAGGAACTCTCTCGACCCTCCAGAATTGCAGTCAGATAACCTAACGGATTTTGTTGCTTCAGTAAAGCCAAATCCTCTTTGGTTCTGGATCCCGTCGAAGGGATACTTGCGTTGGCTGTAATAACCACGTTGGCTACTTGAGTTGGAATTGCCTCAATACCTGGAGGATTTTGGTTTCTTTCAGCAAAAACTTCTTCACCCTCAGCTTCTGGGATCTCTACATTTTCCCTCTCTGTTTCAGTTTCGACGCCAGGGATACCTTCCTCCTTAGTCTCTTGCACTTCGACCAGAGGAATCCTAATCTCCTCTTGGTTTCCTTCAGCTTCTTCTTCATCAGCTTCTTCTATGGTTTCGTGCTGGGGTTTAGAAGTCTGATTTACTTCGTCAGCTGAACTCATAAAAGAGCCTTTCGCTGAAGAGGGCCTGTAAGTAGGATTCCCGTCACTATTCAAGCAAGTGGTCGAATCCTCGACATGAGTAGGAATTTGTGTCTAAGTACCAGCAGTGTCCTGGAAAATAGAAAGAATTTATTGCTTTTAGAATCATCACAAAGTAAAAGAGAGTGGAAGAAGTACATAATAAGCAGTCAAAGTAAATACCTGTACTGGGATTTCAGCACCAGGACTAGAGTTGTCACTTTCGCTGGGATTGTTTAACCTAGCGATTACCTCTTGTTTGGTGGGTTCATTGATGATGACAGGAGGTAGCCTCCCAGCCGTAGTTTTAATCCTGATTTTTGGACGGGTTTCGACGGCAGGAGTTGGTTTTTTCAATCTTAGTCTGCAAAGGAACAGGTGGAGACTCCTCTTCTTCATCGCTAGAGATTTGGATCTCTTGAACCTTTCGTTTTTTCGGGGTAAGTTTCTGAATACCCAGGAAATCAATTCGAAGGGGTCAGGACCTTTGTTAGATAAAAAATGAGGATTCGAAGAAAAAATAAATACCTTAGGAGAAGGGTTGACAGCGGAGTCTCCCCCTTTTGAACTCTCAACAGTTTTCTTCGGGGCAGTTCTCTTGACATCTAGGCAGAAGACAAGACAGCTATAGTTAATTAAGTGTCGAAAGACGAATCTAAGACGAAGAGATGGAGAAGAATAATACCTTTTTTGACTCTGTCGAGAACCAGCTTGAATGCCTCACGTAGATGGTGGGCGAAGTCCTTCTCATCGAAGAAATCTTCGTCATAGTAATGTTTCCACCACGTCTCAAAAGTGATGGAACTCAGTAAATGAAGGTTGAAGTCGAAGAAGGTCAGTATAGTTCGACCAGAATACCTACCAATGTGTTTGGTAGCGGCATCTTCAGAGTAATCCGCATTGTAAAAAAGCAGCAGCTTCTCACGAGAGTAAATGGGTGAAGGGAGTGATTGAGCAATACCAAACTGTCGAGAGACGAGATTTGGTTGGTAGGAAATCAAGCTCAATTGATTTTTTGAGCTCTTGAATCTTAAAGGCATGATCCTGGGGCGCAAGAATGATTCCCACATGCTCACGAACTCATCAGTCTCATCATCCTCCACATTCGAAGGGTATGGCCTGGTAAACCATTACGGGCCAACTTTTCGACTGGCAAAGGGAGCCATAGTCGAAACAAAGCTCTTTCGCTCCGCAAACATCATTACGAAGCTAGTGAAAGCCTTTTGAAACTGTTGGCCTTCATCAGTGGGAGTTAGTAATGCAAGCCTGGTGCCCTCGACTCTCCTGTTCAGAATCTCAGGAGCCTCTTCGTTGATCTTGTTCTTCTGGGGAAGGAAAGATTCGAAAGTGGCGTTAAGCCACAATTGCAGAAGCCAAAAGGGACCAGATAGCAGCAAGCTTCCCCTGTCTCCTAAGACCTTAAGTTGAGTCACACCATTACTGATGGACTCATATAAGTTGGCCAGAATCAATTCGGCCAAGCAAAGAGGGTATTTGTGATGGAGCTGCGTTGCAAGCGTCAACATCTTTTTCGTCACCTGCAGTGATTTAGTACAAAAAACAAATCGAGACAGCCACATATCCAAGAAGGCTATATGTTCCACCTCCGACACGGTATTAGAGGTTTTGTCATGAAGGTGGTTTATAAAGGTAGTATAAGTGGGTTTTGTAGCAGCAGACCCAATAGGATCCTCAGACAAGTCTTCAGGGTCGAAATAGTCACCAGTGGGTCGAAGACCAGTGATGGCAGTTATGTCGAATAAAGTAGGGGTCATCATCCCACAAGGAAGATGAAAAGTGAAATGTGCACTATCCCAAAAGTACAATGAAGATACCAGCATAAGGGGGCAGTAAGGCAATCCTGTCTTCGACAGCATCACCAGGTCATAAATGCCCATCTCCTTCCAAACAGAAGCTTGCACCCTCTCCATCTTACTCAACCAGTCTGAATATTCAGAAGAAAGATTAGGGCTTGAGCGAAAGATTCGATTCCCCTTGTTCATGAACTGGAGGTTGATATCCTCTGTAGTCTGAGGATGCTGCTGGTTCGCCGGAGTGGCGTCTTCGGGGTCATCCCTAGGTTTTTTAGCGCAACCTATAGGTCTAAGCCTTGGGTGTGTAGGAAAAAAGGCGCGGTTTTTTAAGGGATTTTCGACACATGAGGATAACGGACCGGACATAGCATACATGTTTCTGCCGTATCTGATGGGAATAAGGAGTTGAGAATCATAGGCCTCTCGCCATTCTCTGGTCATAGGTTCAACAATGTACTTGTTAGTCGAGGAAGAATGAGGGTTGGTGGAAAAAATCTCTGGTGGTTTCTGAACATCATTAGAGTTTTTTGGTTGAGGATTGTTTGGGGCATTAGAGAGAAAGGCCATTGTTAGAGATTTAAGAGAAAGAGCGAAGGTAACAATACAATGTTGTGAGAATGCAAGGGATTTGGAAAAGCTGGAAATGATAAAAGTTCCAAATAGAAAAGCTTGGAAGTATTTATAGCCTTCAGAAGAAGGAGATGTCTCGTCAAGGGCATTTAATGTTTCGCAAGTAGTGGGGCACGTGGCAAAGCGTGAAACGGTTACCGTGCAGGCATTGGGAAACGTTGGGACATGCTTGCCTAGATTATAGGAATATGGCCATCATGGTAAGTGTGGTAACGACAGTTTTGAAGAGACATCTTAGGGAAAAGTAATGATGGGTTTACCAGGTGTAGTAGCTGTCAGAAGGCGAAAAGCACACGTCAAAACTTGGTGGACAACTGGGAAGACAGGTGTCGAATGGGAAGTTCAAAGAATGGCTATTTCTTTGAGCGTCGAAATAGATATTCTTGGGGGGCAATTTGTTGGCTCCCAAATTCGACACTTACTATATTTGGTCTTTTTGACCAAACAACTGAAAATGAACTAAACCAGGAGGTATGATTCGAAACATGAGATAACTTAGGAAAAAGGATCTAAGTTATGATAAGAGTCTTCGACCAAGGGTTCATTCGACTGAAGCAGATTTAGGTTGCTCGACTGAAGGAAAGTGTTCACGCCTTGGCACATGGGACAGAGACCATTTGAAATTTGAATTATTGGAGGGAAAGGTAGTTTTCATCAGCGTCTGAGAAGAGGCAACGTGGCAAAAAGCTGTGGGTCGAGGAACATGCAGAAGACACTTGTCTTCATCCTAGCATAGAATGTCCCCTCGACGGTTACCTACTTTTAGTATAAATTAAGAAGCTTGTGTAATTTTTAAGTGTGTTCAACCTATTGTACTAAATCTCTCAAATATTATCCAAGTAACTACTGCGTGAGAAAGGATAAAAAGCTGAGCAATGTACGTTAGAAACACCTTTTTTACTTAATGAAAGTCTCTTTACATTATTTTGCCATTATCCCGCAAAGTTATCCTTTTACTTCTTTTACTCGTATTTTTATGCTTTTGCTTACTTTTCAACAATCTCAAACATCCTTTCTCTGGGTCGAACATGCGTTCTTCCTTCTTACGCATTTTACATAAAGACTAGCATATGTTCTGGGATTAGTTTGGTCGATCCCGTAAGTAAACCAAAAACCTTACCTTTTTGGAGATCAGTGGTTGTTTACAAAAAACAACGGTAAATAGTGACCTGGTCAAGGAAGATAAGGGCGGTCCATAACAGTTGTCCCTAAGACTTAACGGGGATCTCGGAGACCGAAAAGTCTTTAGTATTCTTGGTCGGAAATATCAAAGACTTATCTCAATTGCTTTGATAATCGAAACGTCTTGAGTACTTTGCAGAAACAATGAAGAATAAACACATTTAATGCTTTCTAGCCACTGATTAGTTGTTTCCCTTAATTGTTAACACGTCACTGTAGGTACGTGGGTTAGGAATCAACTATCCTACATAGGGTACTAAGTGTTTTTCACTTTCATGAAGATTGATGGGACATAAAGCTTGTTGCTCTCGGATTGCTTGATCCGGATCCTTGATCTTCATTTTGCCTTTTCCTACATGAGTTTAGGCATTACTTTCCATTTTATTCCATATCGTTACCACCTATTTGTCTATTTTCTTTGCGTCACTTTATTTTGTTTCGTGAATCCTAGGTCTTCACTTGACCCATTGGTTAGATGGAGGCGATCGCGACGAAATATTATTCTTGGATCAAACTAAAGTATTTGGCCCATAAGCCTTTTTTTGTTCAGGGGAAAGAAGTGCCATTTGACCATTTAGAAATAGGGGTTTCTTTCGATTGGGGCATCTTACTGGTGCTAGCTGGAAAAAAAAGGATATTTTACAAATTTGAAGGGTGTTCTATCCCTTTCTACGTCTGCGTCTTTCAGAATTTTGATGTTTATCATTCACTGACTTATTTTGAGAAAGAAGTTACAGACCATCTTCGCGTAATTCCCCTTTACAACTCCATCCACGTGCCTGAGGAGTCATTTGAGTATTCCAATACTGGTATGAAAACCTGAGAACGATTGGTTCGACTTCTAGTGATCTCTTTTTTCACCTTTTTGAAGTTTGCCCTGCTTCGAATGGAGCTGCTATTCATGGGCTTGTTTCCATTCGTCGTGCTCAAAATCGAGTCTTTAGGATCTACGTTGATATAATCAAACTGAGAAGTTAAAGATCCCAATATCTTCTCAATGATTACTTGTTCAGAAAGAGTTTCTCCATAAGCTTTCATCTCATTAGTGATCAGAATCACTCTAGAGATGTTCTCAGAAACCTTCTCGTTGTCCTTCATGTTGAGATTCTCATATTACTTTCTGAGAGACCGAAGCTTCATCTTCTTCACTGATGCGTCACCACCGTAACATCTGACTAGTGTATCCCACACAACCTTTGTTGTTTCAGAGTCAGCAATCTTCTCAAACACGTTCACATCCACACATTGATGGATGTAGAATAACACCTTCTGATCTTTCTTACTTAGCGCCTTCTGTGTTATCTTTTGTGCCTCTATTGCGTCTGCTGCTAATGGAGCATAGCCATCAGTGACAAGATCTAACACATCTTGAGAACCAAACAACACAAGCATATGGATCTTCCAACGATTCCAATTTTTGCCATCAAACGCTGGAAGCTTGGAATTTATATCGTCGTTTCCGTTCATCTTCAACCTTGTGTAATTCACTCAAAATTCATTAAAAGTATTTCTCAAATCCCACAGAATCAGAAAAAACGATTTTCAATAATACCTCACTGTTCACTCGTGTTTCCCTTGTTTCTCCGTGGATTTCGAACCGGGACTCTGATACCAATTGTTGGTGCACAAATGAGAGATGAAATATAAAAGAAATATATTTAATGACTGCTACAAAATAAGGAATAATGAATTACATTGATCTACCTACTACTAGACTATTTATATATAAAATTAAGATATAATAAAATACTAAAATACCTCTAACAAAGATATAAAAAGATAATATTTCTAAAAGATAATATTTTTAATGTGAAAGAACTCACGTACCTATCATCCTAAAATTTTGGATAAAAATATTTAATTTTATTTTTAATATTTGAGAGTTATGGATTTCTTCAATGTCCGTTTGTAATAGTAGAAACTGTTTGTTTCTATGCCTTTATCTTTTTTTATTAATAAATAATAAAATGTTTACTTAAAAGAAAGAAATACAATGCATAGTTTTACTTTATACACAGTTTTTTTTTTTTTTTTTAAATTTCTTATAAAATCTACAGCACTAGGGACCATATGGTCTGAAACTTGAACAAATTGAGATGAGAGAAAAAGAGAGGTTGAAGTTTCTCATCCACATATTCAGCAAAAGAACCTTACCATATTAGTCTCCAGTCACATGCTTGATATATATTCTAAAAACACAACACTAATTAATGGTGATAAATTCTTCTTTTGCTGTGATGCATCTGTCAGTTGCAGCTGTATTGATATCATTAGTTTCTTTTGCTAATGCATTTACCAGAAATGACTTCCCTCCTAACTTCTTGTTTGGTGCTGGAACTTCAGCTTATCAGGTTTCCACTGAACTCACTCTTTACTCTCCATATATTTTCCTTTTAAAGCTGATTTTTGTATGTTTGATGATATGAAAGGTTGAAGGTGCTGCAAAGGAAGATGGCAGGAAACCTAGTATATGGGATACCTTTGCATATGCTGGCAATGGTGCTCTTTCTCATTTATTTGCTATTACACTTAATCATGTTATAAAGTCATAGACATTGAAACTCTTCATTTCAATTAAATTTACAGCAGGACAGTTCGAGGGAAATGGGGACATTGCATGCGACCAATATCACAAATATAAGGTCAGTAGGCATGGAATACAGCAAATCTCTCATGTTCGACATATCAAACGACTGGTTTACATATGCTTTCATTTTTGCAGGATGATGTCAAACTCATGGTGAAAATGGGTTTAGATGCCTATAGATTTTCCATATCATGGTCAAGACTTATTCCAGGTATGATAGATTGTTGCGTCATAATCAAGACTAATTTCTAAAATAATGTCAGGAGCTCATTGTACTTTGTTTGAATCTGTAATTTTATAGCTTGACCTTGATCTCATTTTATACCAGATGGGAAAGGGCCTGTAAATCCGAAGGGACTGCAGTATTACAACAACCTTATCAACGAATTGACAAGCCAAGGTTCTTTCGCAAACTAGATTTACATTTTGAAGTTCAATTGCATATTGCGGAAAATATCGGTTTGTTCAAATTATGTTACACTATAGTGCTATAGTGCCGCTTTAGCTACTAATCGACAATCTTAGAATTTGTTAGAATTCTGATCCGCTAGCTGCTATAACTACTATTTGACAACACTAAGTTCAATTAGTTTCCACCTTTATTTGTAGGAATCCAACCACATGTTACATTGCATCATTGGGATCTACCACAAGCACTTGAAGATGAATACCTAGGATGGGTTAGTCGAAGAATTATGTACGGTTCCCAAACTATATTCAACCAAAATAAGAAAAGCAATTTTTCTATAATTAATATTTTCATATCTATTTTATGCTACCTTGCAGAAAAGACTTCACAGCATATGCAGATGTATGCTTCAAAGAGTTCGGAGATAGAGTTAAATATTGGACCACAGTGAATGAGGGGAATGGGGGTGCAATAGCAGGCTATGGTTCTGGGTTTTTACCACCTCAAAGGTGTTCTCTTTCCTCTATATATAATTGCTCCAAAGGCAATTCTTCAACTGAACCATATTTGGCAGCGCATCATATGTTGTTAGCACACGCCTCAGCTGCAAGACTGTATAGGAAAAAGTATCAGGTAAATCAATATATCATACATACACCATTTTGCTTTGTCAATCATCTAAGTGTGTGTTTGGGAAACTTCAAAATTATGGTGGAAAATCATGATGGGACTGAACATGTCACCTTCTCAAAATCACAGTGAAAAAGGCCTTAAACGTGCTGCAACGCTGTCCCACCGTGTTACCAAACATAGGCTAAGCTTTTCACATTTAGATCATGATTATTCCTGCTATTATGTAAGATGATAGTTATGATATCATTTTTCACTATGATAATCATAGTATCTTTTGTTTAAAAATGAAACCTATGATACTTGCAGGTCAAGCAACAAGGTTTTATTGGGTTTAATCTCATTGTTTTTGGTTTGATTCCACTAACAAATACTCGTGAAGACATAATTGCCACTCAGAGAGCTAAAGACTTCTATATTGGATGGTAAGAAACAAAATGCATGTGATATCTATCACTATACCAAATTTGGCTTTTAGCAGCACCCCTACGAAAGCGCTTTTAGGAAAAGCGCTGGCATAGGCTTCGCTAAAGACAAAATTAAAAAACATGCTAAAAAAGCGCTCTTATAGTGGGGGGGGTATGAAAGCGCTTTTAAAAAGCGCTCTGGTAAGGGGGGGTATGAGAGCGCTTTTGAAAAGCGCTTTGGTAAGGGGGGGTATGAGAGCGCTTTTGAAAAGCGCTTTGGTAAGGGGGTATGAGAGCGCTTTGGTAAGGGGGTATGAGAGCGCTTTTCAAAAGCGCTCTGGTAGGGGGTGGGGTACAAGAGCGCTTTACCCTTAAAAGCGCTGGTATAGCTACATCTACTAAGGCGCTTTTCAAAAGCGCTTTCATAGCCTTTTTAAAATTAAAATTTTTAAAAACAAAATTATACAAACCCCATCCGTCTTCTCACATCAACCTTCATTCCAAAGTCCAGACCTTCCATAACCTACATCTACTGTTACGAACTTCCATAACCTTCACTCCTGCCTCATCTCCGCGACCGTTACTTCACTGCTGCCGCCATTCTTCTTCTATTTCCATTTGTTCAAAGCTCCGTCACTTGCCGTCACCGTCACTTGCCGTCACTTCCTCAGCCATCTCCGTCGCTCCTACTTCAAAGCTCTTTGTCAAGTCCAAACGTGGTTCCCTGTTATCATCATCAACAACATCCAACTTCCAATTTTCTACAAATTATCTTAGGTAACATTACTTGATTTTCATAGTTTTGTTGAATACTTGAGTAATTTCTGCATGCATATTATGTGTTTGTGATAATGTTTATGTGAATTTGTGATGTAGATTTTAACATAGATTTGTAGACATAACATTTGCACATTAGGTGTACGTAGAAATTCCTCATAGAATTGAATTGCTAATTCTTGACATAAGAACTAATTCTTGATATTGTGCTAATCTATTGACATAGAATCGTGATTACTAACTACTGTTGTGTTTGTTCTATGCTATTCACCTCAATGTGCACAATCATGTTTACTAATTTCTAGTAATGAAAATGATCTTTACAGTGTTCTTCACTATCCATTTCAATTGTTTTCAACAACAAACAAGCTAAAGCGCTCAAGATTTAAGGTATCACTATCTTTTGATGCTTCACTAAGTAAGTCATTTGTGATGGATGTCAAGGAAACTTGTGTATTTTTATACTCTTCATTCAACAGTTTCTTCAAACTAATGTCAAAGAAACTAATGTCATTGTTCTTGTTTACCCTAACCAATTGATATTTTCGCATTCCAGGAGAACAATTTCTTTCTCTCGTTCAATTGCTTAAGTAATCTCTCTCATTCAAGTAATCTCAATCCTCCAGAGGCCTTCACGAACTGGTTTTTAGAAGTCCATCT
The DNA here is from genome assembly GCA_948472305.1 of Vicia faba. Classification (NCBI taxonomy): domain Eukaryota; kingdom Viridiplantae; phylum Streptophyta; class Magnoliopsida; order Fabales; family Fabaceae; genus Vicia; species Vicia faba. Next base: position 166,006 of record CATIWC010000902.1, on the reverse strand, counting down.
TCTTCATCTAACTTGCTTCCTTCCTCTTAAATCTTAAGTAAGATTTAACATTGTTTTTAAAAATTAATCTTGAAGTAATCTTGTGTTGTTGTAGGTTGGTGTTTTAGTTTGAAGTATAATATTGTGATAATGTGATAATGTGTTTTTGGTTTGTTTTATTAAGTTGATGTTCTGGTTTGAAGTATTGTGTTTGTATTGTGATAATGTGATAATTTTTTTTAGTTTGGTGCCTTAGAAGTTGAAATTTTGTAAACTTTAATTATTAGTTACATAAGACATTAATAGAAAAATGGTAGTGTTTATTTTTTAATTTGTTAGGAGTAGAAGGAATTTGTTTATATTAGAGGTGGTTATATTTTTAATGCGCTATAATGTAGTGGAATTGGAATTTAGAGAATTGGTACTTACTAATATGTGTAAGATTGGAACTTAGATAATTTTGAGATTTTGTTGTGTTGTGTTAATTTATTTAATTGATTATGCATCACAAAAGTGATAATGAAGAGTAGAAAAAATGATTCTTTTTTCAATAGGAAAGAAATAGATGAAGAGAACTTAACCCCTATTAGTAGTGGAAGTAATAGGATGGCCTTGAATCTGTGCAATTTAGGAATTCCAGTTATGAAAGTCATGGACATGCCTTCCAAAACAACATCAAGAATGGGGAGGGAATGTATTTGCTGTAGTAATGAAACTGTTATTTCCCACCCATAACAAACAATGTAGACTAAGGTTTATATATTTAAAGTTCCTTAAATAAGCTTATTGTTCTAATCTAAGGTTTATATTATTGTGTTTATGAAGTCTGTTTTGAACTTTGTGTGAGTTTTAATAGTTTTGTTCTTTGTGTGAAACTCGTCTCATTGGTTGAAGAATGTCGATGTTTATAAATTATCTTTAGTCCTGATTCTTAAGCAACATAATTTTTTGATTCAAGTGTTAGCATATGTTCGGCCTTTATGTATCATGTTCTTAATAGAATTTAAATAATTAAGATGATGACAAATAGGTGAAAGAAATACTCTATAAATTTGAAGTGAAAGTTAGGTTAGTGTGAAACATGTTGTTAGATTATGATGACAAATAGGTGAAATAAATACTAAATTTGAAGTGAAAGTTAGGTTAGAGTGAATCATATATATCTTATATATTAAAGTTGTGAAGTCTATTAAATTATTTTGGAGTTAAAATTAAGGTTTTTTTTTAGTAATTTTATATATTTATTTTATTTTATTTTATTAGTTATTTATTAAAATTAATTTCCTCTCAGTAACTCTTTAATTTCGTTTATCGTTAAGTGAGGTACTTACTAACTTTGTGAATTGAATTCGCCATAGGGGTTACTTGTGAAGAGTGAAAGTTTGACCGTTTTTGTTTAGCTTAATTAAGACATGGATAAGACATGGATGAATTCAAACCGATTGTCGAAAGAGTACGAGAAAGGGGTATGGGAATTTGTTGAGTTTGCGGTTGCGCACTCCAAAGACCCGCTTCGAATGCCGTGTCCTTGCTTGGGTTGCTGTTATGCCGGGGGTAAGGTTGACGGGAATCAGTTGGGATCTCATTTACTACGGTTTGGAATTGATAGAAGTTATACATGTTGGACAATGCATGGTGAGAAAAGTACCGGGAATGCTGAGTCGAGTTGTAATAGGAAGTATGCTTCAAACGACGATTGCACAGACACATACGATTGTGATCGAGTCGAAGAGATTGCAGAAGCGCTTGAAGAAGATCTTGCGGATTGTCCCAAAATGTTTGAGAGGTTGGTAAGCGATGCAGAGAAACCGTTGTATGTTGGTTGTTCAAAATTCACAAGATTGTCTGCGGTGTTAAAGTTGTACAACTTAAAGGCGGACAATGGATGGTCGGATAAAAGTTTCACAGAGTTATTAGCCCTTATGAAAGATATGCTACCAGAGGATAATGTTCTTCCCAATCGAACGTATGAAGCCAAAAAGATGTTGTCTTCTATTGGAATGAGCTATGATAAGATACATGCATGTCCAAACGATTGCGTTTTGTTTCGAAACGAGTATGCAGCGTTGAATGAGTGACCTAAATGTGGTGCCCCTCGATATAAGAAAAAGTTGTCTCCTGCTAAAGTCTTATGGTATTTTCCTATAATTCCGAGATTTAGACGCATGTATCGTAGTGAGACCGATTCAAGACACTTGACTTGGCATGCAGATGAAAGAATTATTGATGGAAAGTTGCGACATCCGGCAGACTCACCACAATGGAGTAAAGTTGATACTGAATATCCTGAATTTGGAAAAGAAGCAAGAAACCTTCGGTTGTCATTGTCTACTGATGGAATGAACCCGCATGGTATTCAAAGTATCTCGCATAGCACATGGCCTGTGATTCTTATGATTTATAACTTACCTCCGTGGCTATGTATGAAGCGTAAGTACATGATGTTATCTATGCTAATTTCTGGGCCTAAACAACCAGGGAATGACATAGACGTATACTTGGCACCCTTAATCGAAGATTTAAAGTTTTTGTGGGAGAGAGGTGTGGAGGTTTACGATGGGTATAGGAAAGAAAGTTTCAACTTGAGGGCGATGTTGTTTGGAACAATTAATGATTTTCCAGCATACGGAAATCTATCCGGGTACAGCAACAAGGGTCAAAAGGCGTGTCCTGTTTGTGAAGATGAAACCGATACGACACGATTGGCGCTTTGTCAGAAGAATGTCTTTCTCGGCCATCGTAGATTCTTAAATTCTAATCATCACTACCGTGGGTGGAGAAAAGCATTCAATGGAGAGGCCGAACATCGTACAGCCCCGCCTTTTTTGTCAGGTGATCAAATTTTTGAAAAGGTGAAAGATGTGAGCACTCAGTTTGGCAAGCCTTTTGCACATTCAATTGTCAAGGGTGGGTGGAAGAAGAAGTCAATTTTCTTTGAACTTCCATATTGGAAGTCGTTGTACGTAAGACATTTCCTGGATGTTATGCATATTGAAAAAAATGTATTTGACAGCGTTATAGGTACGCTACTCAATATACAAGGAAAGTCTAAGGATGGCGTTAACATAAGGAATGACATGGTAAACATGGGGATGAGAACTGAATTGGGGCCCGTGACGAAAGGAAGACGAACATATCTGCCACCTGCTGTTTACACTCTATCTAGAAAGGAGAAGAAAACATTGTGTAAGTTCCTCAGTGAAGTAAAAGTTCCAGAAGGCTACTCTTCAGATATTAGAAGACTTGTGTCCATGAAAGACCTCAAGTTAAAGAGTTTGAAGACGCATGATTGCCATGTTATAATGGAACATTTTTTACCAATAGGTATACGTTCTATTCTGCCAGAAAAAGTAAGAAGCGCAATAACTAAGCTGTGTTTCTTCTTCAGGTCTATTTGCAGTAAGGTGGTCGATCCCGCGATCTTACCAACATTGCAAAATGAGATAGTTGTTACTTTATGTGATCTTGAAATGTATTTTCCTCCCTCGTTTTTTGACATAATGGTTCATCTAGTCGTTCATCTTGTGAAAGAGACACAACTGTGCGGACCAGCTTATATGAGATGGATGTACCCTGCTGAACGTTATATGAAAATATTAAAAGGGTACGTGAAAAACAGAAGTCGACCAGAGGGTTGTATTGCCGAGCGATACGTTGCTGAAGAAGCGGTTGAGTTTTGTACTGAATATCTGTCAAATGTTCAATCAATTGGACTCCCCAAATCTCATATTGTCGAAAAAAAAGAAGGAAAAAGGCTAATTGGAAATAAAGTTGTGACAGTATCAATGGTCGAACGGGATCAAGTGCACTTGTATGTTCTGCACAATGAGATTGAGGTTGAGCCGTTTGTTGAAATGCACAAAGTTGTTCTCCGAGATTTAAATCCAAATAGAAATGAGAACTGGATAGTACGAGAGCACAATCGAAGTTTCATACCGTGGTTTAGAGATCATATTTATTCAAAGTATCGTTCAGATCCTGCTTCAGTAACAGAAAGGTTGAGATGTTTAGCCTATGGTCCATCTGTAATTGTGCTTTCTTATAGCGCATACGCAATTAATGGATACACATTTTATACCAAAGAACAGGATGATAAAAGTACTATGCAAAATAGTGGTGTTACCTTGGTAGCTGAAGCTATGCACATATCAAGTGCGAATGACTTAAATCCGAAATTTGCAAATTTGTCATATTTTGGGGTTATCGAGCGCATTTTGGTGTTTGATTACGCGAAGTTTCAGATTCCTGTATTTGGTTGCAAGTGGGTTGAAAATAATAGTGGCGTACGAATGGATAAGTCAGGATTTTTGCAAGTGGATCTCAATAGGGTAGGGTACAAAGATGAGCCTTTCATTCTAGCCTCTCAAGCTAAACAAGTGTTCTATGTCAATGATCCGACAAGTACGAAATGGTCTATAGTGCTTTTATCTAACAAAATAGTTGATGAAAAAATTGAAGATCAAGGTGATATTGGTGTTGGCATTGAATCTTGTACAAGAAACGATCAAAATGAGAATGAATCTTGTATTAGAAATGATCATAATGAGGGTATTTGGATCAATCCAACCGTCCGCATTGTTAAGAGACGCGTAGTACACAATCCTACCAAGAAAAGAAAGAGACGTTAGTGATAAAGTTAGTGTTAATAGTGTCAATGTTTTAGTTTGTTTGATACAGGTTCAAAATTTGAAGCATTTTTGTATGCTATGATGACTTGTTGCAATGATGAAACTTGATTGTTGTACATGTTCAAATATATACATGTTCTCTCTATTTCAATCTTGATTGTTGGTACTGTAATGTTAGTTTAAAGGTGTACTTGTTCAAATATATACATGTTCTCTCTATTTCAATCTTAATATGAGTATCATCTAATATTATTTTTGTCATTTTTGTCTCCTTCATTTTCCTTCATTTTTGTCTTACTGGTTCATATACCATCTACATATTATCTAGTTGTTCAAGAGTTAAGGGGTAATTCGAATTAAAGGTATTATCTTTTTATTTTGTTTTAAAGTTTTCATTTTTGTTTTTAGTATATCCTCCAACAGTGTTTTGTTTTTATTTTAATATTAAGATGTTTTTTCTAACATTTTTTTTATGTTTTAGGTATCTCTTCAAAGCAAGAAAAATATTACTGGACTGCTTATTTATTATCTATGGGTTTAGTTTCTTTTGTTGTTAAATACTTTATTATTTTTAGTAAAAGGGGGTTGAGTTTTGAGGACATCTTTATTATTTTTATGTAATTTTTTGAAATGTTTCTCATATAAAGTTAGTGTTAATAGTGTACTAATGTGCTTTAGTTTGTTTGATACAGGTTCAATGGCTCCAGATAGAGATGCTCCACCTCAAAACCCACCTGAAAACGCACAAGAAAACTCACAAGAAAGAGTTGCTTCGGATACAAATGCTCCACCTGATACTGAAGCAAAAGAGGTGGCACGAGGCATCACTATTATGAAGGGAATCATTCGACATAGAGACCAAGGATTAGTATACCGATTGGAATGGAATTCTGATAAACAACCAATTGGTCCTAATTCTGCAAAGTTGACAAGTTATATTGGTACACTTGTCCGTATGCATATTCCGGTCTCCGTACCTACCTGGAAATCGAAAACGAAAAATTCAGAATTGGAGGAGAAAAAACAAGCGATTTGGGAAGAGCTTCAGGTATATATCATATATGGTTAATTGTTGTTATTATCTTGACGATAAATTGTTTAAATTACTTATACTAACACTTCAGGTATATATCATATATGGTTAATTGTTGTTATTTTTGCAGAGGACTTTTGAGATACCAGATGAACGTAAAAGCTACATACTTAGTTTGGCCGGCAAAAGATATAGAGGGTGGAAAAGTTTTTTGACAAACACCTATCTTAAGGATAAAGATGGAAAATTTCTTGAAGAGGCACCGGGACGGCCAACAAAGTATGCGACATTCATTGATGAAGCAGATTGGGCTGAGTTTTTAAAGCAAAGAGATGAAGCATTTCAGAAAAAGAGTGCCACGAATAGTAAGAGAGCATCCAAACCCGCGTATCCATACAAGAAAGGGCGTTTGGGATATGCACGCTTAGAGGATAAAATTGTAAGTAAATAGAAATGCGTTTTAATTAATTGTCTACATGTGCATGTTTTAATTGACGATTTTATCGTTTGTGTCAATGCATAGTTAGAGGAGACTAAAAGTGAGGAAGCTTCACTTCCTGTACATGTGTTGTGGAAGGAAGCTCGTGTGGGCAAAAATCAAGCTGTCGATCCCGATGTTCAGAGAGTTTATACTGAATGTGTAAGTATAATACTGTGTCTTTAATTAAATCAAATGTTTTTTAATATATAAATGATTTTTTATCTCCACTAATAATTATTTAAATGTAAATGAATTACAGGAGACCTTGTCGCAATCGGCATCCACCGGTGAGGAGAGCGTACTTAGTAGAGTACTAGATGCTCCCGAGTATCCCGGTCGGGTGAGGGGTAAGGGTCATGGTGTGACTCCAACCTCTTTTTATAAGAGTTCTAGGAGAAGATCAAATCTTACCAATGAAGAAGTGTTGCAAAAGTTGCAGGAATTGCAAGCACAGGTCTCTGAATTGCAAAGAGATAAAGATATGTATATGAGAGAAAAATGCAACACTTCATCGGTGAGAGATACTAGTGATAAGGCTAGTATCAACTATCAAAAGAAATTTCCCGAGGTAATTATAAGTTTTTTTCCTTACAAACTGTTCTATTTTATTAATGATAATGACTTTATATTTTCTATTTGTTTAGGGCATTTCATCTTGCCAACTATACTTATCGTCACCGAATTATCGACTAGTTGGCAAGGGAAAAGTGCACAACACTTCGGGAGATTTACTTCACCACAGACCCCTCCCTGATGGACACCTGAAAGTATCGGTGGATGTTGTATTAGATCGTGATGCGATTCTACCGGTACCCGACATGGTCTCAGAGACGACATTGCTGCGAGATGCAATAGGATCATTTGTTGCATGGCCCTCGGAGCTCATTACCATTAGTGATGAGGTATACTGAAAACGATTATGAATCATTTAGTTTTCGAATGTCAATTCTAAACCGTTTATTAATTATTTTTTACATTTTAATTTTAGACTGCTCCTATAAAACCCGCAATTAAGGGTAAAGGGATTTTACAGGAGGAGGAGTCTGTTGCATCACTAAAAGAGGTACATTTAAAGTGTTAATATATAGTCTGAATCTAAATCTGCATGATTTTATATTTTACCTAACTTATATGATTTTTAGGCATCCGCTCGGGAGTCACAACAAGTGACGCAGCAGGTTCGTAGCTTACCACCCACTGGTCCTCCGAAGCAAGCGGCAAAAAAAGGCGGTGCTTTTGTGCCTCGATACCGTTCGACACTCGCAACAATGGTTGATATGTCCGATTTGAAGGATGGTGGTTTACGTGAAATCAACATGGATGAAAGTGTCTTCGGTATTGAATTCCAGTCACATATTACATTTGATGACTTGGAAGAGATTTTTACCCATGATCAACTAGGCGTCAGTAATATGCACTCATACATCCGGTAATATTCACTCATCCGATATATTATTTAATTAGTCCCACAATATAATTTATTTACATATTTCAATGAAAATAATCTAATGTTTATTATGTTTTTATTTAAGGTTGTTGTATGACAGAGTGTTGCGCGGGACTGCATTGTCTGACAGATTCCGTTTCGTGTCTTCCGCCCATTGCAGCGGAATGACAATTGCTTCGGAACCGGAATCAGTTAGACAGCGCTTAGTAGATAGATTCATGTCCACCGGCAATACAGAAAGTCTGCATCTTTGGGCGTATAATACCCGACCAGTAGGGTTAGTTTCTCATTCTTGGTTCATCTAATCTCTGTTTCTTTTGTGTATAGCAAAATTTTCATATAACCTATTGTTTTAATTTATAGAGCACACTGGTTGCTGCTTGCTATCAACCCGATAAGAGAAGTCGTGTATTATCTGAATTCGGTAAATGGTGAATGGACCAATTATCCGGCTATGAAGGAAATCGTTGATTTGTAAGTGGGATCGTTCTAAATATATATTCGTGTATATTTATATATTTTCTTATTTGTGGGATTGATTTAAACATATGCTTTTATATATTTAATAATTAGATCAATACAAGTGTTCCGTAGTCAACGGGACGCACAGGTATCCCGAACTAAATCGAACAACATCACTTGGATCCAAGTGCAGGTACATTACTTTTCACAATTTTGCTTATAATATTTATGCTACTTGGTAAAACAAGACAACTATAGAATCTTATTTGTTTTATTATGTAGTGTCCGCAACAGCGAAACAGTCATGATTGCGGATACTTTGTTTTGAGGTTCATGAAAGAAATCCTTCAGGCGAATCAATTAGAGATTCCGCTCACGGTATGAATTTATAACTTAAGATAATTTCATATAATTTATTACATTTAACTAAATATATCATTTATATTATGTTTTTGTTTTGTAGTACCTTGACGAATTCCGTGCTGCTGCGTACCCGAAGCTTAAGTTGGAAGAAATTAAAGAAGATTTGTGTCAATATTATATTAGGCAATTTTTCATGTAGGATTTGTGTCGATTTGAACTATAATATTATTGATGTAATGATGTATATATATAATTTTGGATATTATAATGGTATTATATTAGTACATATATTGTCTTACTGATGGCTGAAATAATAGCGTCGAAAATATATTACAGGTCAAAAATATATTACAGGTCGAAAATATTACAGGTCGAAAACATTACAGGTCGACTGGGAGGATTAAATTATAGGCTGCACATAAAAATACCTCATTTAGAAACGACAGCGCTTTTAAAAAGCGCTCTTAAAGGTCCACCTACTAAAGCGCTTCTTAGTAAAAGCGCTGCCAAAGACCAGTAAAAAGGCAAAAAAAATTAAAAAAAAACGTAGCCTACAAAAGCGCTTTTGTAAAAGCGCTCTGGTAGGCCCCCCTATAAGAGCGCTTTTTCTGGAAAAAGCGCTCTTATAGGGGGGCCTACCAGAGCGCTTTTACAAAAGCGCTTTTGTAGGCTACGTTTTTTTTTAATTTTTTTTGCTTTTTTACTGGTCTTTGGCAGCGCTTTTAAAAAGCGCTCTTAAAGGGGGGTCTACCAGAGCGCTTTTTCCAGGAAAGCGCTCTTATAGGGGGTCCTACCAGAGCGCTTTTTCCAGGAAGCGCTCTTAAAGGGGGGGTCTACCAGAGCGCTTTTAGAAGCGCTTTTGTTACCTACGCCAGCGCAAGCTTTTAAAGCGCTTTTAAGCGCTTTTAAAGCCCAAAAAAAGCGCTTTTAAAGGTCTTTTTTGGCGTAGTGTATCTCTACTTCTAAAATCACACATATAATTGTTTAGAATATAAAAACGAAAAACTCTTTCCATAAAAATCCCACGCTAAGTTTATTTTACCAATTTAATACGAACAACTATTTCTTTATACAATAATGAATTACAAGACCAGATTTCTTTTCTCTGGATTATGATGACAGGTTTATGAATCCCTTAACATTTGGAGAGTATCCTAGCACCATGAAAAAGAATGTTGGCTCAAGACTTCCTTTCTTCACGAGTAGGGAATCAAATTTGGTTAAGGGCTCAATAGACTTTCTCGGAGTCAACTTTTACAGCACATTTTATATTAAGGACAACCCTGGTAGTCTGCAGAAAAAGAATAGAGATCATATGGCAGATATGGCCGCAGAGATTAAGCGTATGATTATTTCTATGTTATTTATTGCACCAATTTGATTGCATACCCAACTCTATATTGAGATCAAACAACTTCCTTTAGATGAAAACATGTTACATCTTAGAAACTATGATAAGCTAAATCAATGTTTGATATTCTCTTTCTTCCAACTATACAAGGATCTTTAATCTGATAATGTTTTGTTACATGATTGTAGCCTATTCTGGAAATGGTACATATACATATGAGGTAAAACTAGAATATGAACATTGTGGTTACTTTTACTTTTTGAGCATTAAAGCTTCAATCGATTCCACTCACTAGCTGATTTGTTTGTTTAGTTTCCGGTGATACCCTGGATTTTGCAAGGGATGCTTCAATTAATGAAGAATGATTTTGGCAATTTTCCCATTTACCTTCACGAAATCGGTACAAATTAGGTTTCTTGACATTTAAGTTTTAGATACAAATTAGATTTAGCCTTTGAAAAATCCGGCACAACCAAAGTCAATTCCTACTTGTACTTATATCAATAACATCAAAATGTTGATGGTTTATGATGAATAATATTTGAACTTCTCAGGTCAACAAACTCGTAGGAATTCATCATTAGATGACTGGTCAAGAGTGAAGTATATGCATGAATACATCGGGGGCGTGCTTGATATGTTGAGGTACCTCTATTTTCACTTTCTACTATGTCTTTATTGATTATTTTTTCTTGAATTCTAATGGAGTGGTTTCTATGTTCACATTGATAGGAGTGGACTGAATATTAGAGGTTATTTTGTATGGGCCTTTCTAGATGTATTTGAATTACTGAATGGATTAGAACGAAGTTTTGGCCTATATTACGTGCACTTCGAAGATCCATCCTTGAGGAGACAACCTAAACTTTCTGCGGCATGGTACTCAAATTTTCTAAACAATAAATCACTAGACTCAAAGATTGCCATGAAAACTGAGGAGAATTCATCTGTACTCGCCAACACTTCCTAGTTCATATTGCCACTTAAGTAACTAGGTCTAGTTCAAATATATAGCCTCCTCTCTCTTTTTCCTTGGTAATATTTTGGTTCTTTGCTTGACCATGTGAGAGAAAGTTGCATGAAATATGGTGTGTAAACTTATGTTATCTGTATCTAGATATGTTGGTATATTATATTTCCTGATAAAACTTGTTTATAAAGATATGTCTGATAAATATATGCAGTCTTAAATATTGCTAATTCTGCATCACTTTTGGTCTTCTAATGTTGTATGGCTTAGAGCACTAACAGGCTCTCAAAATAAATGTTGAGTAGTTCTAATATTACTAATGTATACATTTAGTACACTGAATGAAGCTCAAATGCTAGCAACATATATAGTAAATTATAAAAGCAATAATATGAAAGGTAAAAACAGAAAAATAAAGGACTAGTTAAGAGTGAGTAGAGTGTGGAACATTAAGGGAAGGAGAAACGCAGGTGTCTTGTTGCATTAGTCTTTTTTGGGTTACAGTTGTATTAGTCTTTTAAATTTAAGGGTACAAAGAGAAAAAAAAAATTATATGTATTTTTATTTCAATTCCATAAAAGAAAATGCTTGTTTTAAAAATATGTGGTGTATATTTGTTTTTTAAGCCGTTGGAAGTATTTTTTTTAAAGTGTGTTAAGGGTATGTTTGGATAGTGTAATCTGGAGGATAACAAATAACTTATATATCTTGTGTATAAGATAAGAAAACTGTTTCGATCTGGAATAAAAAATATATAGAGTTGTGAAAATTATGGTAGAGTAGAGTTTTTGGTGTGATGGAATGGGGTGTACCTGCAAGGTTAACACTCTAACGTTTAACTCAGTAAGTAAAAGAGTAGAGAGTATTCAAATTGTGTTTGGAATTTCTTACCTGAAATGATGTCATTCCATATATGTTAGGAAGAGGAATAACGACCTCGCTATCTTTCAAGCGTGAAATGCGGGGGATCATTGAATGTGCTTGAGGCATGAATCTCATGGAGCTGGGTGTATGATGGTCTAGTGGCGAGGAGAATGTTCTAGAAGCTAGTTGAGTGTCTGATTCATACGTTTGAGTCCAGAGTGTTTCGTCTTATGGTGACCTGGTCAAGGAAGATAAGGGCGGTCCATAACAGTTGTCCCTAAGACTTAACAGGGATCTTGAAGACCGGAAAGTCTTTAGTATTCTTGGTCGGAAATATCAAAGACTTATCTCAATTGCTTTGATAATCGAAACGTCTTGAGTACTTTGCAGAAACAATGAAGAATAAACACATTTAATGCTTTCTAGTCACTGATTAGTTGTTTCCCTTAATTGTTAACACGTCACTGTAGGTACGTGGGTTAGGAATCAACTACCCTACATAGGGTACTAAGTGTTTTTCACTTTCATGAAGATTGATGGGACATAAAGCTTGTTGCTCTCAGATTGCTTGATCCGGATCCTTGATCTTCATTTTGCCTTTTCCTACATGAGTTTAGGCATTACTTTCCATTTTATTCCATATCGTTACCACCTATTTGTCTATTTTCTTTGCGTCACTTTGTTTTGTTTCGTGAATCCTAGGTCTTCACTTGACCCATTGGTTAGATGGAGGCAATCGCGTCGAAAGATTATTCTTGGATCAAACCAAAGTATTTGGCCCATAAGCCTTTTTTTGTTCAGGGGAAAGAAGTACCATTTGACCATTTAGAAATAGGGGTTTCTTCCGATTGGGGCATCTTACTGGTGCTAGCTGAAAAAAAAAGGATATTTTACAAATTTGAAGGGTGTTCTATCCCTTTCTACGTCCGCGTCTTTCATAATTTTGATGTTTATCATTCACTGACTTATTTTGAGAAAGAAGTTACAGACCATCTTTGCGTAATTCCCCTTCACAACTCCATCCACATGCCCGAGGATTCATTTGAGTATTTCAATACTGGTATGAAAACCTGAGAACGATTGGTTCGACTTCTAGTGATCTCTTTTTTCACCTTTTTGAAGTTTGCCCTGCTTCGAATGGAGCTGCTATTCATGGGCTTGTTTCCCTTCGTCGTGCTCAAAATCGAGTCTTTAGGATCTACGTTGATATAATCAAACTGAGAAGTTAAAGATCCCAATATCTTCTCAATGTTTACTTTTTCAGAAAGAGTTTCTCCATAAGCTTTCATCTCATTAGTGATCAGAATCACTCTAGAGATGTACTCAGAAACCTTCTCGTTGTCTTTCATGTTGAGATTCTCATATTACTTTCTAAGAGACTGAAGCTCCACCTTCTTCACTGATGCGTCACCACCGTAACATCTGACCAGTGTGTCCCACACAACCTTTGCTGTTTCAGAGTCAGCAATCTTCTCAAACACGTTCGCATCCACACATTGATAGATGTAGAATAACACCTTTTGATCTTTCTTACTTAGCGCCTTCTGCGTTATCTTTTGTGCCTCTATTGCGTCTGCTGCTAACGGAGCATAGCCATCAGTGACAAGATCTAACACATCTTGAGAACCAAACAACACAAGCATTTGGATCTTTTAACGATTCCAGTTTTTGCCATCAAACGCTGGAAGCTTGGAATTTATATCGTCGTTTTCGTTCATCTTCAACCTTGTGTAATTCACTCAAAATTCATTAAAAGTATTTCCCAAATCCCAAGAATCAGAAAAAACGATTTTCAATAATACCTCACTGTTCACTCGTGTTTCCCGTGTTTCTCCGTGGATTTCGAACCGGGACTCTGATACCAATTGTTGGTGCACAAATGAGAGATGAAATACAAAAGGAATATATTTAATGACAGCTACAAAATAAGAAATAATGAATTACATTGATCTACCTACTACTAGACTATTTATATACAAAATTAAGATATAATAAAATATTAAAATATCCTCTAACAAGATATAAAAAGATATACTTAAATATTTCTAAAATATATATTACCTCTACAAGATAAAATAAGTGATAGTGCCCTTAGTTCCTTTCATAATTGTTGATACATGCCACTTTAATACACTAGTAATCTTGGTAGGATCCACAACCATCCCTTCTTTAGAAATGACATGGCCTAGATTTGCCACCCGTTGTCGACCAAAAGCACATTTGCTTTTATTAGCCACAAAGTGATGTTGACCAACAACTGTAATACCACCTCTAAATGCTTCATATGCGTGCTCCAACTATCACTATACACTAAAATATCGTCAAAGAACACAATAACGGATTTTCTTAGATACGGTTTAAAATGGCATGACAAGATAAAATGGCATGACCATAATAAATTCATAATTAGGCTAAAAAAATCATTTTCATGACATAAACTCTATTTCTTTAGCTTAGTATTTATTATTCACCTTCCATCATTATCAATGGGTTCAGCCTCCTTCCTATTATACGTGGAAGATTCTGTTTTGTCGTATTACTATTAGTCAGAGAGAGAGAGAGAAAATATATATTTTATTTCCAAGACAATAACTACACTTATTGTTTTCTTCTCTTTATAGCTTTCCAATGTGCTACATTCGGAGTAGAAGCCTTTAAATTTGAATATTTGGAATCGGCCAAAACCAACAAAAAAGTCAAAAAGATGCAACTCACACTATTACAAAATTATTATAGATAAAATATTTGTATTATTGATGTAAAGAAATGACAAATGAAATTAGGACCAACTTGTGAATAGTGGTCTGAAATTTCTGGTCGACATGATATAATAATATATAAGCATTCATCACTCACCTACTTCATATTTATTCCCAATTAAGTAGTTAACATTGATAGATTCCTTTGCTATGATGCATCTCTTTGTTGCAGTTATATTTGTAGCACTACCACTATTCCCTGTTGATGCTAATGCTTTCACCAAGACTGACTTCCCTCCTCACTTCTTGTTTGGTGCTTCTACTTCAGCTTATCAGGTTCTCCTCTCTCTCTCTCTCTCACCATATATCCTCATATTGTTTTAAGTTTTTATTCAAATTATCATCCGATCCGGCTTAAATTTTTATGTGGGGTGGTCTGTCTTGCACGCTATCAAAGACGACTCTGATGAAATGTTTCATAAAAACTTTTGATTTGATGTTTGGATTTATAAAGTTTAATGTCTATGGTCCTGTGTGAAACACTTTCTTTTTTTGTTTTAATTATTGTATTTTGGAATTGGAATGATATGGAAGGTAGAAGGTGCAGCAGACCAAGATGGCAGGAAGCCAAGTATATGGGATACCTATGCACATGCTGGCAATGGTACACAACAATTTACTCAACAATAATTAGCATAGAAATCAAGGTTTTAAAAATGGTCTGCGGTCATGTAAAGACTTTTGCGATTTTGGTCGCTATGAGTGTTGCGATACTGATTGCGGTCGTCACGGTGTGAATCAATTGCAATTTATTTTTTATCATGAAAACGGTGAATAACAATATTAGTATTGGCATCTTCTGATTCCGTTTTGTGACGGTGGTTTTTGCAATATCGGACCATTTTTTAACACCTTCATAGAAATCTCATGTTCTTTACAACATAAGTTGATGCATTTATTCTTGTTGTATAGCCATAGTTACAACAATGACATTCTTTATTTGAATTAAATTTACAGGAGGGGCATACCAGGGAAATGGTGACATTGCTTGTGATCAATATCACAAATATAAGGTCAGTAGATATAGAATATAGCAGATCCCTCATTTTTTACCTACCAAAAGAATGGTATGTTACTATTAGTCCACATATATGCTTTCATTTTTGCAGGATGATGTCAAACTCATGGCGAAAATGGGCTTAGATGCCTATAGATTTTCCATATCATGGTCAAGACTTATTCCAGGTATGATCCTACATAGGTTAATGAAGCAAAAACACAAAAATGAATTTCAGACATGACAGTGACATTGACACGTTTTACACGAAGTTTTAGCAAACAAAGTATTTGAATGTAAACACGTGTCTTTGTCGAATTTCAATGCATGTCGAACAATGGACACTTCTTATGAAGTATTACAACAAACTGCAACCTTGTTTAGTATTCTGACCTTGATCTCATTTAATAACAGATGGGATAGGGCCGATAAATCCTAAGGGATTGGAGTATTACAACAACCTCATCGACGAACTAACAAGCCAAGGTTCTTTTGCAAACTAGATATTTACACTGTAAAGTTCAATCAATTTTAATAGCGGATTGTTAGAAATAGCAGCTGTCAAATTCTACTATGCTACACTGCTATGGTTCCATGTAACCTCGACTTTACAACACTTTGTTATATAACCGCTATTTGACAACACCGAGTTCAAAGTTCCTTCCCTATTATATAGTTATTCGTCTTTTTCTCCTTCATTTATAGGTATCCAACCACATGTCACATTGAATCATTGGGATTTACCACAAACACTTGAAGATGAATATGAAGGATGGATTAGTCGAAGAATTATGTATGGTTCCGAAACTAGAATTACCTAATAACATGACCGTCTTGTGTTAGATAGGAGTTCAAAGTTTAACATTTGCATATTGGTTTATGTTTCTTGCAGAAAAGACTTCACAGCATATGCCGATGTATGCTTCAGAGAGTTTGGAGATAGAGTTAAACATTGGACGACTGTGAATGAGGGGAATATGTGTTCCATGATGGGATATGATGTAGGGGCTGTACAACCTCAAAGATGTTCTCCTTCTTCTATATTTAACTGCTCCAAAGGCAATTCTTCAACCGAGCCGTATTTGGTTACTCATCACATGTTGTTAGCACATGCATCAGCTGCAAATCTCTACAGGAATAAGTACAAGGTACACCAATTTGGATCGGTTTTTTTGAGTTTTTCTACTGATATAAGTAGTACTTGTTAGACTCTTTTGGAGAGATTATAGAAACAACTTATGACATATGTTTGATACTTGCAGGTCAAGCAACAAGGATTTATTGGGTTTAATATCCTTGTTCAAGGATATCTTCCACTAACAAATACCAGCGAAGACGTTATCGCCACTAAAAGAGCCCAAGATTTCTTTGTAGGGTGGTAAGTCACATTGTGATTGTGTTAGAGTCATCATACCAAATTACGATAGGACTCGCAATATATTGAATTATCTATATACTTATTTTACCTTTGATTTGTTGTGACAGGTATCTGAATCCTTTTATTTTTGGAGATTATCCCGCCATCATGAAAAAGAATGTTGGCTCGAGGCTTCCTTTCTTCACCAGTACGGAATCAAACCTCGTCAAGGGATCAATTGACTTCATTGGAATCAATTTCTACTATGCATTTCATGTTAAGAACAGCCCTGGCAGCCTGCAGATAAAGAATAGAGATTTCGTAGCAGATATGGGCGTGGAGCTTATTTGTAATATTTACTGCAACAATTTTGATTATATAACCAATCTCGTGGAACTTTCATATATTAATATCTTTTTTCTTGATGCAGACATCCCTCAAAATATTTCCTTACACGAAGAGGTAAAAGAACATTTTGGTTTCATTTACTCTTTGTGCGTTGATGCTTCAATCCGTTCCACTTACTAGCCGATTGGTTTGTTTAGATTCCAATTACACCCTGGATTTTGGAACGAATGCTTTATTCACTGAAGAAAGAATATGGAAATTTTCCAATTTACATTCACGAAAATGGTACGATGAATCTCTCAGAAACATCTGTCGAACGAACCTAGTCTTTTTATACTAGTACTTTTGTCAATAACATCAAAATGTTGACGAGCTATAATGAATCTTTGAACTTCTATTCAGGACAACTATTACCTAGTAAATCATTAGACGACAGACCAAGGGTGGAATATATTCGTGAATACATAGGGAGTCTGCCTAATATGTTGAGGTATCTCTAGTTTTAATGTGTTCCATATCTTAACACGATCTTCGATTTCAATATTCCTTTACTTCTTCTATTCTACTCGATATTGCAGGAATGGACTGGATATAAGAGGTTATTTTGTGTGGTCCTTCTTGGATGTGTTTGAGTTACAAAGTGGATATGAAGCAAGTTTTGGTTTATATTACATAGATTTTCAAGATCCAACTTTGAGGAGACAACCTAAACTTTCTGCTTTGTGGTATTCAAATTTTCTCAACAACAAAACCGCCATGAAAATTGAGGAGAATTCATCTCTACTCTCAAACACTCCTCATATTGCTACTTAAGTAAGTTAAAATAAATGTTCTCTCTCCAACTTTTTCTTCTTCTTGATCATACTCTGATTCTTTATGTGATCAAGTGAGTATAAACAACATAAATTATGGTGTGTAAACTTATGAAAATAATTAGAACTGTAATAAGCATGATATACATATTTTTCCTACTATATTATAACCTAAGTCTTCATAAACTTTGATATAGTTGAGGTCTGAAATATGTGGATTAACCATCAATTATAACTAAGTTTAATAAATATTAATAACTGCACTATATAGTTTATTCATTGTTCTCTTAATGCAGAATTGTTTTATCCACATCTTTATCATTGTTCATTGAGATAAGGATTTTGAAACAACCAAAATCAATATAATTAAAAGAAATTAATTCTCCATTTTATAGATTATATATTTCGTTCATCATCTTTGTATTTGATATTTAAAATGACATGTTTTCACTATTAAGAGTTAGACCATATACTCGAGTTAGAAATCAATTTTTAATACTGTTGACACATGGCTGGGAGGGAAGTATATTGATAAAAGAAAAAAGAGAAATTTTATTAATCTGAAAATACAGACTTGGGTCATTATATAGGCCCAATGGACAAGTACATATTAGGGAGAATTTAACATGTCACTCTCAAATTTATACATGGCACCTCCCCTTAATTTTTATAATGGCTATGCCAAAATACCCCTGGTAATGAAATAAGAGATTATTCCAAACTAAATCTTTGGTATTTCCGGTAACTATGAAATTTCCGTTAGTTCAAAAAGAAAATTCTGGTATGCTACAAATAATTATGGAAATTTTAACATTTCCATGAAAATACCGGAAATTTAGTTGAAATTGGAATTTCTGATAGGTTATAAAAAATTGTTTTATCCAACGGTTAAGATTTTACCGACAGTTTTGAAGGGTTATAATTGCACCTACAATTTTATGTGGTTCAGAACGCATCGAAAGCTGTATAAATAGGGGTCACATGTTGAGAAATAATCAGAAATCACAAAATTCCTCTTCCTCAATTTTTGGTTAACGCAACAGTGCACTTCGCTGGAGCACAAGATCCTGTGAAGTTTTGGATTCTAGATGGGTTTATGATCCTCGAGTCACTGACGGAAAAGTTGGAAGAACTGCAGCCTGATACTGATAATAGAAGGGTGAGGAAGATTTCATACCGTGAAAATTGGAACATGGATGTTGACATAAGGGTTAGTTACAACGTTGTTGAGTTGAAGAGCGATGAAGATATGAAGGCCATGTGGAAATCATACTTCCGTAGGCTAACTAAGGGGCTGTTGGAATTGGAAGCGCGGCTTGCCATATCTGCCGACGACGTAATTAAGATGTTGGAACGTCCAGAATCATCACATAGTTTCTAGCTTTTATGTTATTAGTTATGTATTTTATTATGTTTTAAGTTATGTTGATGTGCGAAAGATGTAATGCTCAAAACGAAGTGAGTCATGAGGTTACCAAGCCATGAGCTATGTGTGTTTCTCACGCCTCCTGTATAAATCTCACCATTCGGGTTTACCAAACTCATGAGGTTATCCATGGTAGAAGCAATGATCTGGAGGCGCTCATGGTCATCTGTGTCGGAGGAAGGTGGCAGTGGCATATCATCAATACGAACCTGAGTCTCAAAAACTCCAACATCTAAATGGTCGAGCGTAGGTGGGATGATGCAAGGGTGGGACACTGTGAGGTATCATTCCATGTATGCATCTTCACACTATGACTCATCTTAAACTCTCACTGCTTTCTCTGTAATGGCACGAGCTAAGCTGAGAATGTTACTCTAAAACCATCTATCATTACCAACGCCACCACCAGGAAAACCTAGAACAAGCCGTGGGATACCCTGGACATACCCATACTGTCGCAAACACCTCTCGGATAGTTGTCTAGCCACCATGCTCTCCCACCTCAAATGACCTGAAAATAGAGAACTCGAATCAAACGGATGGAGGACCATGTGATCATTGTATGGTGTCCAGGTGAGATCCTCAACTATCAAGGCATCAAGCCTTCTCCTGTACTCCAGCAATCCTACTGAATGCGTCTGTCAGGACCTCCATCTCCTCGCCCGTGGTGCATTCGATGCAACACGCTGCTCCCTTCTATTAACGATGCGGTGGAAGTGCTTGTATATCCAACACTAATAACAGAAAACAAACACAACAATTAATAAACAAGAAATGTCTCAACTAAATGTCACAACTAAAATTTAAATAACTATTATAAATAATATGACCACATACCTGAAGTAGACTCAAATATCCACAAATTTGTTTTGTCTCAAAGACAACCACAACTCATAACACCATACAGAGAACAGTCAATGCACAACACCCCCAATCCCAACTACCATGGTCAAGACCCCTAAACAATCAAACATAATGAGCATCAATATAATTATGAGACTTGTCCGCAAGAACGGTACATGCTACTAGATGTAGCATGTACGCCCTAGCAGCGGCCTCATGCATCTCTTCCAACACAAACTCATCCTACCTCTCCCGGAGCCAAGACAACTGCAAGTGAAGACCCATGTGGTAGCCAAACTCTTTAATCACTTCCTCCTCAGTCACTCCCATATCATGTACGATTGTCGTAACAACATCCAACTTGCTGATAATAGGAGCGGTGAAAAATAACCCACTAATAGGGAGATGGAACAACGCAGAGACGTCATCTAAAGTAACTGTCATCTCCCTAAATGGAAGATGAAAGAAAGATGTCTCTGAGTGCCACCGCTCAATGAAAGCAGACATGAGGGAAGCGTCTAGTATGGTCAATAAGCAATTAGACATGTTGAGGAGATCGAAATCCCAAACAATAACCCTAACCCGTCTGGGCATCTCAGTCTGTGGTCAGTCCTTCAACTTGGCCCCCTGGGATGTCACCTTCATCGGGACACGGTCCTATAATAAACAAAATTTAAAAATTCAACGGATTTTCAATAATAGATCATAAATAAGATCAACTTCAACATATATATATATACTTCTCTCTATCAAAAACAGTAATCAACATGGTCGACATAGTCTGTGAGCACAGACTTGTCACTCGGTCCTCTTGGGAAGGCTCCATTGGTGTGAACAGATGCCTTTATAGAAGCACGGGTTGTAGCATATGTACTAGTCAGAATCTCCCTGTGACTAGGCACCTCCTCCACAGGTACCTCAACATCAGCATGCACCTCAACATCAGTAGGAGGCACCTCATTAGTCTTAGGAGGCACCTCAACACTCTCAGGAGCGGGCACCTCGACAACAACAACCTTAGTACCAGCTCGACGTCTGGGTGCACAAAATCGACCATACGCCTGCTCAGCCATTTGTTTCCGGTGTGAAGCGGTCGGACAACTCGTCCAGCCCGAAGTTGGGAAGCCTCTGACTGCTCAGTCTTGGCCTAGGCGACAGCTCTATCGGCCCTCATGCCTCTGATGGTCCCGTCTTTCCCAAGTTCCTCACTAAAAAAAAGAGAAAAAACGGGAAAAAAATTAGATAAGGCAAAAAAAAAAGTAACTACCAGAAATTTGTAAATTTATGGAAAATTTCAAAAATATTGGACATTATGGAAATTTTGAAATACCTCGTAGATATTTACGGAAAATTTCAAAATTTCCTTTGAAGTATACCAGAAAAGTCCAAAATTTTCGGTGAAAAACTTACTTGTACAACAGAATCAATAGAATTTCCAGTAACAGCTACAAAATTTCTGTTATCGCCTATGAAACTTCCGGTATCTAATTTTTTTTCCAAAGTTTGTGGTATACTGAATAATTTTTTGAAAAAGAAGTAAAATCTATCAAGGCTATTATAGTATTTTTGTCACAAATTAGGAGGTGTCATGTATAAGCCAGGGGGTGGCATGTTAAAACCTCCACAATTAGAGAAAAAAAACTCTAGAAAACTTTACCATATACTCCTACATTTATACTTATACCCCAATTTTTTTTAAATACCAATTTTATTCTTGCATGTATATAACTAGTTTACCATTTTATGTTTTATTATTCACTAAAGACTTTCGAAAATTGCATCGCTATGAGTCGCGGTGAAAAATCAGGAGACCAAGCTATTGCCTAACTTGACTCACAAAATTAAGAAGTCACCACTGAACTTTATTGTTTCCAAGAAAAAGGGAAAAGATCAAAGCCATATTATTAAACATGTAATGCAAGGAGCAACAACTAAAAGCAAAGCACAAAGAGATCTAAGGTACGGGGATTAGTGTAACACCCCAATTCTACCCGACAATTATAAATAAATTAGAGTTATAAAATCATTCACGCAAACGAATCAGGATGTCACAAATTCATCATTAAAAACTCATTGCATTCATCCTAGATATATAACACTTTAAAACATCAGATGAACCATCAGTATAATACTTTAATTAAATAATTCAACAATTTAAATATCTATGCAGCGGAATTCTTAATAACATCTTTATCATCGTTACAACAACTTCAAAACAACACATATTTAATAATATTCAACTTAAAGTTCAACAACTGAATAATCAACAATCAAAAGCAACAAGCGTTCATCCCCCCCGAGTGTTACATATCAGAGCAATGACACCAACTCGAACTATTGAAGGTATACATCATTCACTCTCGATTACCTGCACGTTACCAACATCAGGGCAACATTTAAACAGAAGGAATGAGATATCTAACAATATAATAAAGCGTATGATAATTAATATATTAAATTAGATCACACAACATCACCACTTCTCATATTACAAACAACAAACATCGTAACAAAATATCAACAATATACACATATACCACTTCAATGCACAACCTCTTTACGCAATCAAATAATGCGACTCAATACTATGCAAATGCATGTGGTACCATTGGAGCAGAACTCTCATCTCAAAAATTGCCAATTAATAGAGGCATCAACAAGGCATAAGCCTTCATCTCAATATTCGCCAATCCAGGCCATCTCAACGAGCATAAGCTCCATCTCAAAATGCAATGTATGCGACACAATCATGAATATAATTACAACACCATAATTGACAACATCTCAATACAACATCATCTTTGGCCAAAAGCCTACATCTTAAAAGCATCTCAACATCTTTTCATCAACATCATTCATCAACATCATTTATCATCATAAATCGTCAAACATCATTTATACATCATAATTCATCAAAACAAACTCTCATTAACATCATCTCATCAACAACTCAACTGTACAGTAATACAACAGTAACTCATCAATTTCACAATGTTGTCCATAGGCCTATAACAAGATATTGCCTATAGATAGTTAGTCGACTAAGGCTTACTTCTAGATTACCAAACCTCTGCATATTACTATTCGGTAATACCACACCGTCATCATCATTAATCCCACTGTTACAACTACACAAAAATCTCTAAACGTTTCATCCTCGTCATTCTTCACAAAAACCGACATAACGATCAACATGGGAACTAATCTGATTCCTAACTTGGATATTAGGATTATCCTTCATATTCTTAATTTTAATCCTTAAGAATGAAGTTCATCGCGTTAGCTATTCAACGCTTCGAACGACACCTCAAACGGAGTCCAAAAACTCAAGTTACAGCATTCTCAAACTGATTCTGCCAAAAACCAGACAACATGGATCGATGCATAACACCTTGGGTCGACGCGTACTGAACTGAACTCGAAACATGAGTCAACGCATCCTCCCTTGTATCGACTCATCCTGAGTCTGCAACTCTGCATGTATTGACACATGCTCCTACGTATCGACTTATCCTGAGTCTGAAAGCCCTCGTGTATCGACACATGACTCCTTCGTGTCGACTCATACTGAGTCTAACAGCATTCTTGTATCGACACATAACATTTAGGGTCGACACATACTGCTCTGCTAAGGGTATTTTCTGCGATTTTCTCTGTGTTTTCACTACGGATTCCATGGCTTAAGCCCTAAAACATAATCTAATCATAGATAATCATCACTTACAATTATCCTATAATTCTACATCAATTAAACAACATCGGGACATCATTATTCATCCAAAATTCATCGATTTTTCATCATACAACCTCATATACATTCAATTCATGAAAAAGACAACAATCACCTCTAACCCCACATTCCAATTATCACGAACCCTATTATAGAGTCAGAACCCCACCCTTACCTTGGATTGAAGGTCGCTCTATAACTTCCGGTTGAATTCCCGTTCTGCCGTTTTTCCTCTATTCCAAAAGCTTCACGTTCTTCCTTTCAAACCCTTATTCTTCTTACTTCTTCTTCTTTCTTGTTATTTCTAACAATAATAAAATAACCTATTATTCTCTTTATTCCTTAATGGGCTTAAAACTAATACACCCCCTATTGTACCTCAAAATTTTCCCTCTCGTCCTTCAGGAATTCATTATGAATTCTCAGAGTTCCTCTTAAACAAATCCAAGCCCTGAATTATCATTCCTCTCCAGGTAAACCATTTACAAGAGCAGAATGGCCATTTGCAAGCTCAAAAGTCAAAAAATTTACCTTGAAAAAAGTTAAATTCTATATGCTTAGAATTTTTCTCTAAAAAAAAGAGAGAGGAGTGTTTAAGAAAAAAAATGGCACTTCAGAACTTCTGAACCAACCTCCAGGCAGAAACGGTCAGAAGTTGCAAACTTGGCTCATCACATAACATTTAGTCATAAGGTGGCTCCTTCAGCAGTTACGCAAGTTCAGCCAGAGCTTGCTAAAGAAATGCAAAGAAGACAACAACGCCTGAAACTCATTCAGAACATACTGGGATCAGAAGGTAATGAGATCAGCAGATTAGGTATAACACTAAAGCATAATCTCTAAGTCCAGAGTTTTCAGAGGCAGATCAAAGGAACATGCTGAAAAATCTGGAAAACTCTCAGAATTTACTGAGGCAGCAAGAGACCAAGGTCAGATCTTGATCTACGTTGTTTTTTTGGTAAAGTAGAACTGCTGGCTCAGGTTTTAGGAATGATGCAAAATCTCCTATTACAAGATTTTTGATTTTGACAAATCTCATCACCATTTAATGCTCATTAATGCTCACAACCACTTTTGAGCATTCATCCAAGGGATCTCTCCACGTGTGGCATGGTAACACCCTCCTACAGGCTTAGGCATGGGTCTATGCGCCACTTTTCGCCTATGGGTGTCACTTCTCCTTAATCCTCGCTTACTGTTCCAACCTAGGCTGAAAAGCTGTCCATCATCACAACTTTTCATGAACTCCCTTCAAGAACAAGTTAACCTCTACTGCATAGTATTGGCGCCATTTAACATTCAAAAATTCACAAAGCCTTGCCTATAAATAGAACACCATTGTCCATTAAAGAGGTGGTAAAAAAAATCCAAAAAAACTCTAGCAAGAAAACATTGTGAAAACACTGTCAAAATTCCTAGTGTTTCATAACTTTGAATTTCCTGCCTCCAAACTTCATTGATACCCAGTTTTCTCCTTGACTAAAGAACACCCATACAGTTTCTGACCATACATACATATATCTTCTTCATCCACCCATTCTAAAAAGAACTTGTCCAGAACACTATCAGAGCTAAAGCTAGCTCCAACTCACAGATTTTCTTCCAACAACAAGGTAAGCACCTGCTGACTCTCATCACGCTGCTAAGCATCATCAGCTTTGCATGCTCAATAAATATAATGTAGATATCATATTGCTGTTGTACGTGTTCTAAGGATTTCCATGCTGTGATCGGTGGAAATAGAACTGACTGTTTTGAAATGCTGGTTCGCGAAATGTCGCGGTAAGCAAGAGTCGCCACCGTCTTTTATTTTCTCCAATAAGGAAAGGACAAAAGCACAGCAAAATTCCTTTTCGAGATGTTTCTCGGTTCGGGAGGTAGATTATAGAAAGGGAAGGTGTTAGCACCCTTTCTATCCGTGGTTATCCACGGGCTCTTAGGTACTTGCTCACTATGTTTTCAAAATTTTTTTGCTTTTCAAGTGTTTGTGGGTTTTGAAAAAGTTTCATTTTGAAAACTTCTAGGTAACTTTTGTATCAGTCCTCAAGAGTGTATGAAGTATTTGTTTGAAAACTTTTTGAAAGTGTAGGTGCGAAAAGTATTTTTGTTTGTTTTGAAAGAGCAAGTACCCAGGAGAAATCTACCTACTCTAAGGAATTAAGCTGTGTAAGAGTCCTTTAGACAATACTATCCCACTATTGAGAAGTAGGTAGCACCGTCGTTGGAGTTATTCGGGTCAATTCGATTAAGGGACATGTGTGGTCACCAAAGCAATAGTAGGACGCCTTAGCGGTAACCCTAATGTCCTAGATCCTTTTTATCTGAGGCAACCGTTTCGAGGCAATTGGATCTTTAGACAGGAGGGCGACCTCTAAAACACCCTATACTTGATGACCACCTCGAGGCAACCAAGTGAGGCGTACCCTAGGAGTGGCATGTGCATGTGTGTTGTTTCAGTTTAGGTTTATCTTTGCATATTTATCATGGTGAGCTACGGATTGATTTTATTTTTCATACAAGTCTTGTCATGCATAATTAACAGTTAATAATTGCGGAAAGTAAATTGCGAAAATTAAATCTAAACTATTAAAGTCCTAATTAAAGTTATTACATTCCGGAAGCAAGTACAATAATATGGAAAAATGGATCGCGTGCGGGAAATTAAATCGAATGCGAGTTTTTTTGGGGTTTTGACCCTTTTTTGAAAGAAAGTGATTTTTTGGTTATTTTTGAATTAAATGGAATTAAATTAAATGAACAATTAAATTAAATTAAATAATGAAAATATTTTTGGATTTTTGAGTTTTTAAAGAAATAAAATAAATTGAATTAATGCTAATAAAAACCTAATATTCTAAATTGATTTTAAATATTGCAAAAAATATTAAAAGTTAAATCTAATTAAAGCTAAATTGATTAAATTAATTTATTTACAAAAATAAAAGTGATGAAGTTAATTTTAATAAATAAAATATTTTTTGTGTTTTTGATTTTATTAGGAAAAATGTTAATTGGTTAGTGATTAATAAAAAGAATAACGATTAATTAATTAAAGGAACATAATACAAATAGAGAGAAAGTTTAGGAGTATACGAGCCTGATTGGAGGGGTGAAACAGCTATTGGCGTCATGTGTAAACTGTTTTGTTTTGGCCATTTATGTTTTGGCTTTTGGCCATTTGTGTTCTGGCTTTTGGCCATTAACCTTCTCAGGATGTCTGCCTCGCCATGTATTGGTGTCATGTGTAAGCTGTTCTGTTTCGGCCATTTGGCTTTTGGCCATTTGCGTTTTTGTCTCAACGTTCCTTAACGAACCTGCATGAGATCCTGTCTAAATCTGCAGTGTTGAATCTCATGAACACATTAAATAAATTACTATATATCATAAAATACAAATAAAGCCAATATATGAAGAAATTTAATGTTTAGGTCAATATGGCATGTATGAATGATTATACCCTTTTGATCATGGAGATCAAATCAACCTTACCCTTACTGGAAAAGTAGTGACATGAATGCTTTTATGCCTTTTTGATCATGGAGATCAAGCCAGCCTTACCCTTACTAAAAAAGTAGTGAGATGTTGGTTTGTAACTGAGATGACTTGTTTGTAGTGATAGAGGAATTTGTAATAAGGATTTCAAGGTTTTAGGGTTCTTGAAAGAATTTGATATCCTGACAGTATTGTGGCAAGGTTTTTTTCTTCTTTGCTTTGTGTGAAAAGAATGTGATTATATAATGGGAATTAGGGTAAAGAAAATGGGCTTTGAATGTGCAATTGAGCCTCCAATGTTCACTTGAGTTCGTCACTTTCCAGGCTAAATTGCAGGGACTTAAGTGCAATTTTTGAAGTTGAAATGTGAAAACAAAATGTAGCCGACATCGATAACTAACTCCTGTCCGAAAATCGACTCAATCGGATAAATGGTGAATTAGTTATGAATTTTTGAAGTTTCAGCTCAAACAAACTTATTTTGGGCTCCAGTGTCGACTCTGACACGTTCTTCAATAAAAAACTGGTATTGATCGGAGCATAATCCGGTCTCGACTTTTGAAGCAAAGTTGTAGATCTATGAGTCAGTGACCTTGTGTAAAAATATGAGCCAAATCCGATAAAAATTGACCGAGTTATGAATTTTCGAAGTTTCGGCCCAGATGAAATAATATTCAGCATTCAGGATTTTCGGCGTGTCGCGCACTCTGAGCAAAAAACGAAGGCCTTTTGAATACTGTTTGAACTCAATACCTTCTGTGAAAATATAGCCAACTCAATTTGTGAAATTTTGGTGCCGGAACCATCTCGATACAATGAAAATCGACCAAGTTATGATTTTCTGAACATGACGCAAATAAACTTCTGTCACAAATTTTCTGTACGAAAATACTTGATAAATCCATATTTTTGAAGACCTTCTGATCGAAATTGGCTTCCAGCCGTGAGAGATGAAAACATAGATAATGTCAAGACGGAATTTTGGCCACCGGAACGGGTTCAAAACGAGCCACGATCTTCAAGTTATAAATTTTTTAGCGCGTAAAAACTGCATTTTCAGCACACTTTTTCACCATATTTCTTCAAGAAAACTCACACATTCGGATACCTTCTTTAAAGAATTGACTCTTGAGCCGAACCTGAATTTGAGAATACGTTATCAGAGATATCTTGGTGAAAGAACACCTGAATATGACGCGCCGGGTTGGACTTGTGAATTTTTCTTGAAATGTCTTGAGAATTATGGGAGGGCAAATTTAGGGGTACAACAGTTGCCCCTGTTCAATCTTCTTAGACCTGAGGATATAGATTGGCTTGCGTGCCTTTCGTGATCCGAAGGTGGAAGATGATTGAACACTAAAGTGCTCAGAAATTTGCACTCGCATGGTGTAGTATCAGCATTGTGATGTCGGGAATGGGCTTACAGATGCCATTTGGAAATGTAATGGATAGTTGTGGAGATGGGCTTAAAGATGCCATCCAGGGGTGTCGATCGCATAAGAGATTCCTTAGCGAGAACTTGCGTACCTGAGAAAGAAAGATAATTTCTTGGCCTGTTGCAGGTGTTGATCTTCAAACTCTTCATGCAGATATGCCCTGGCTAGATACAGGTATCGAATCTACAATCAATTGCTCACAGATATGCCCTGGCTAGATACAGGTATCGAATCTGGAACTGCGTTCACAGATATGCCCTAGCCAGATACAAGTATCGAATCTGGAATTAGTCGCCCACAGATATGCCCTGGCTAGATACAGGTGTCGAATCTGGATCTTCAAAAGGTTGATCGAGATAACTTTCCTGGCTGGATACAAGCGTAGACCTCTAACCTGAGAATGAAAGATAACTTCCTGGCCTGTTACAGGGGTTGATCTTCAAACTCTTCATGCAGATATGCCCTGGCTAGATACAGGTATCGAATCCACAATCAATCACTCACAGATATGCCCTGGCTAGATACAGGTATCGAATCTGGATTAGTCGTCCACAGATATGCCCTGGCTAGATACAGGTATCGAATCTGGAACTTCAAACTCTTCATGCAGATATGCCCTGGCTAGATACAGGTATCTATTCCACAATCAATTGCTCACAGATATGCCCTGGCTGGATACAGGTATCGAATCTGGAACTTCAAACTCTTCATGCAGATATGCCCTGGCTAGATACAGGTATCGAATCCACAATCAATTGCTCACAGATATGCCCTGGCTAGATACAGGTATCGAATCTGGAACTTCAAACTCTTCATGTAGATATGCCCTGGCTAGATACAGGTATCGAATCCATAATCAATCGCTCACAGATATGCCCTGGCTAGATACAGGTATCGAATCTGGAACTTCAAACTCTTCATGCATATATGCCCTGGCTAGATACAGGTATCGAATCTACAATCAATCGCTCACAGATATGCCCTGGCTAGATACAGGTGTCGAATCTGGAACTGCGAGAGTTGATGGTAATCGTCTTTTGATTGACCTTTTCCTGAAAAGGCGAAACATTAGTTGTATGCAATGTCATGATGTATGAAATGCATGATGTCATGATGTTCTCAAAAATAAATGAGATCGTGTCGTATGCACTTTATCATGTATGTAAGCAGGATGTATGAAATGTGAAATGTCTATGAATGTATTTTCGTCTAGGAAAATAAATCCTTGACGAATGTCGGGAGCTTGTTGGATCCTGGGCTGATGTTGGAGGAGTAGAGTTCTTCGTTTCCGCTGGGGATGATGATTGCAAGAATAAACCGGTAGGAGAAGGTGACTTCGTTGGGGAATAAACTTGATGGAGAGATTACTCTGCGGGGAATTACTCTGTGGGAAGAGATACTCCGTTGAGAACTTGATGATAACTCCGCTGAGGATTCCGTTGATAAGTTCTGTTGAGGGATTTGATGAACTCCACTGGGGATAGGAAGAATTTCGTCGAGGATGATCTTTCCGTTTGTAATTAGCTAAGGATAACCCAGTTATAGGCTCTGGTGGGGGAATAACCTTTGAATATGGTCGGGGAGAGATATCTGTACTCTGCAGGAGATAAGCTTCCAGAATCTATTGGGGATAAGCTTCTAGAATCTACTGGGGATAAGCTTCCAGAATCTACTAGGGAGGATGATTCAACTCTCCTGGGGAAACTTTTGAACTGTACTGGGGAAATGGCTCCACTGGGGTGTCTGTATTCTGCCGAGGAACAATCTTATATTTCTGTCGAGGAATATTAAGACTGCCGAGGATGCTTGCTGAGGAATATCTATACTCCGCTGGGGAATATTGAGATCTTCTGGGGATATCCAACTTCCTTAAGACTGACAGTAGACTAACTCTGCTCGGGGAGAGTGTTGCTGACTTGCTGGGGAACACTGTACCTTTTCGGGGCTGATGGGAGACCAACTCTACTTGAGGAGAGTATTGTTGGATCTTGTCTTACTCTACGGGGAGTGAAGGTATCTTGGTCATGTTCTTCAGCCGAACCTACCTTGGTACCTTGGTGGACAGAGCAACTAGATTGCTTGGACAATTCTTATTGCCCCAATTTCTACGGGAGAAGGTACCTGTGGAGGTCTTGATAACCGCTGATTTGACAAATCTTCTTCTGGTAGGCAAGTGACGAGATGACGGGACATAGTCGTACGCTTTGATCCCTAACTTTTGCCTGGACCGCCCTTTCGGGTTTTCAGTCCACCGGGATACCCTTTTTTGCCCAAGCCGCCCTTTCAGGTTTTCGACTTGTCGGGCGTACAGATTTTTCATTTTCATCCCTTATTTTTGCCCGAACCCTTTTAGTTCGCCGGGAAGCCCTTATTTTTGCCTAGGCCAGTCAACCTAGCGGGTCTTGGATTATGCGTAGTATTTTTTTTTGACTATGTCCACGTTCTCAGAGTGCAGGGAGTTGTCACTGTCAGTGGTGTTGTGTTGCCATACTACCAGAAGATCTTTGTTTGATCATGCAAGATTCGTTGCGGGAATCCATGTCCAATGCCCCAAGTGACTCAGGCGGAGATTTGCCCCTTGGCTTTTTGGCACTTTGAGAGATTCCTTGAATGTTGACTTAACTGCCCCAGATGATGGACAATGCTCATGTCGTGCCCCTTGATTGGAAAATGTTTTTCCACTTGATGTGATCCTCTTTGTTGAGAAGGCGTTTGTTCACTAGATATTCGTCGTGCGAATTTCTCTGCTGTTTGAACAAATAGTCATATGCAAACAATATTATTTTAAGAATGCAAAGCTTATGTCTGTCTTGAAGTTTTTTTTTTGAAAATGCAGTTTTCAATAAAACAAGTGATTTTTGTAAAATATGATGTCAACTCGAGATTTTACAGCGAGCCCTACAGGAGTCAGGATACCTTTTGTAACAGTATGCTTTCGAACTAACTCATGCTTCAGCTAGGACTTTTAAGGGTTATAACGTGGTCTGGTTCACGGTTTAAGAAACAAAGGATAGAGGCTCAAATTTTATTTGTACCCACCCGTTCTTCGTGATATTCTTCAAACCTAAACTCAGCTAATCGTGCGTTAGACCTTGTTTGAGTCTTTGCTCTGATATTCCGGTGATGGTTCGGATATTGATAGTTTATTTTGAATAGGAAGTCATTTATTTTTGTCGAGGGTTAGTAGGACCTCTTTCTTTTCGATTTTATTATCCCTGTTTTTTGCCTGAACTGTTTCTTTTGTGATTACAGTCAGCGGGATGTCCCAGTTTTTGTAAGTCTCCTTCATAGGTTTTGACTTAATGGGCTCTTATTTCTGAGAGATAATGACTACCTGTCTTTACGATTATTCGGAACCATCACTATCTTTTGTTTTAGAAGGACTCCTGTGATGCCATTCATTGTGCACCTGGATCAATTGAGAGAACTACCTTGCCCCAGGTTATGATTAAGGGTTTTAATTTTTTGTGAAAAGAAAAAAAAACTCCTACTTCTTTGGCTCGAAGGGGTTGACGAGGGATTATCTTCCTTATAACTCCAGTGTTTAGGAATTGAAACAATGCCTGTACCTCATCAGCGGGGTCTGTTCAAAAGCATACTGTAAAGATCGTGGTATCGTTTTCGTCATCCTCCCTCAAAAGGCTTAGAATTTTTAATCGGGAGTTGAACATCACAAAAATTGAAAGCAATTTGAATATAGTGAATACGAATATATTGATTTAGAACAGACATATGCGATGCATTAATGAAATAAAAGAGTTTGTTATGACAATAGTTGTTTGAATAAGCAGAGAAAAATACAACTCAGAAATTCAAATAAAACAAAAGCCTTCAATGATTTGGCAAAGGAGCAGTGATTATGTTTGGAGCCTCTGGTGCTTCAAACTGGATTTCTTTGACATCAATCATGTCTTGGACCTTGTTCTTCAGAGCCCAACAGTTGTTTGTGTCATGTCCCGGACCGTCAGAGTGGTATGCACACCTTTCATAGGGATGATAGGTGGGAGCAGAGGTGTTGGGATTCTGGGGAGGATCCTTTAATGTAAGCAGGTTGACCTCCAACAGGCGTTTCAGTATCAAAGATGATGGTATCTCAGTCTCAGAGAAATGTCTTCCAGGCGCATTCCGCTGGCGCCGATTACCCCGTTGATGCTAGCGAGGTTGTTGCTGGGCTTGTGACCCGGAAGCAAGTAAAGGAGCTTTTCCTTTGTCTTCTTGTCTCAAAGGGAGTTTAATGAAGACTTGCTCTTCAACCTTAGATGTTTGCCCCAGTTGGTTATCCCGAAGCAGTTGGTTGACGAGAACCCTGGGCTCTTCTTGTCTTTGAGCTAAGTCCTGAATGAGAGTCATCTGCCCCAGCATCTGGGTTCTCATTGTATCTACCTCAGCTTGCAGACGTTTCAGCCGTTCATCCTTATCGTCTCCAGGACTGTTCCTGACCAAAGTCCCCATGAGGAGTGTTCTCAGCTCTTCCTGCCCCTTGGATAGATTTAGGAGGATTTCCCCGAACTGAGTCTCTTGAGTACGGAGATCCTGGTTGTCTGGTTGGAAAGCCATGGCTGAAATAAACAGCGAAGAAGGTAAATAACCTGTAACAAGGGTACCTGTAATGCAATGATATGTATGATATATGTATGCAATGTTTTCAAGGATCTCGCGGGGTAAACAGAGGAACTTGTTAGAATTTGAATCTGGTAGCTTGATTGAAGGAACTTCATGTTGCTGAGAGTCCTTCTTCAAGAGTTAAAGCTCACCATATCGAGTGGGTCATAGCCCTTGACTCAAGTTATCATCCTTGGCTAGAGGAAAATAAATCCCCTTGCCCCTTGCTAGGCATTTGGTTCATCATGACCTGCATCACAAACCCTTGAGATCCTTGAAATGGGTTAGTCCTTATGCAGGATGTATGCAATGGTATGATGGTATGATGTTATGCTATGCGTGGAGTGATGTAAGTAAACCCTGTTATAAGCCCAGATTAAGGACTGTAAACAAAACCTGCAAAGAACTCGTGTTGTCAGATAACAAGAATGTGCAAGTAGTTCAAGTTTGAAGGCACACAAGTCACACAAAAGAGCCCTTAGATTTCAGGCCGGCATGAAGTTCGGGTACTACCCTCTTTCAGTTTCGTTGGTTAAGACCTGTGCTAGAAAATAGTAATCGGGTTCTAGAGGATCTCAATATCACTGACTACCCTCAATCGGTCATAACTCTAGCATCGCAATCTTTTCTTACGGCCAGAACCATCGCGAGAGTTTAGCCTCAATGAGTGTAGCATACTGCTACTGTTCTATGGCCAAGTTGGGTCAATTTAAGGTTCTAAGGTCGGTTGGTGCTTAATGACTCCTCCGAAGACCCATATTCTCCTCGTTGCAACACAAGGGATATCGGTACAGACCAAGGTGTCACACCAACGTAGCCACTGCTTCACCCGTGTCGGTCTATGCCGGACAGGTCCCTCACAGCTTATGCTACCTAAAAGGGTATCCCCAGATCCGGGTTAGGATCTATGAAACTCCGATGCAGCCCACAATAATAAAGCAAACAAAACATTCAATTGAAAACATAAGTATGATCTAATCCTAAGGTACACCTCACTTTTATAAAGTCCCCAGCATAGTCGCCAGTTCTGTGATCGGTGGAAATAGAACTGACTGTTTTGAAATGCTGGTTCGCGAAATGTCGCGGTAAGCAAGAGTCGCCATCGTCTTTTATTTTCTCCAATAAGGAAAGGACAAAAGCACAGCAAAATTCCTTTTCGAGATGTTTCTCGGTTCGGGAGGTAGATTATAGAAAGGGAAGGTGTTAGCACCCTTTCTATCCGTGGTTATCCACGGGCTCTTAGGTACTTGCTCACTATGTTTTCAAAAATTGTTTGCTTTTCAAGTGTTTGTGGGTTTTGAAAAAGTTTCGTTTTGAAAACTTCTAGGTAACTCTTGTATCAGTCCTCAAGAGTGTATGAAGTATTTGTTTGAAAACTTTTTGAAAGTGTAGGTGCGAAAAGTATTTTTGTTTGTTTTGAAAGAGCAAGTACCCAGGAGAAATCTACCTACTCTAAGGAATTAAGTTGTGTAAGAGTCCTTTAGACAGTACTATCCCACTATTGAGAAGTAGGTAGCACTGTCGTTGGAGTTATTCGGGTCAATTCGATTAAGGGACATGTGTGGTCACCAAAGAAATAGTAGAACGCCTTAGCGGTAACCCTAATGTCCTAGATCCTTTTTATCCGAGGCAACCGTTTCGAGGCAACTGCATCTTTAGACAGGAGGGCGACCTCTAAAACACCCTATACTTGATGACCACCTCGAGGCAACCAAGTGAGACGTACCCTAGGAGTGGCATGTGCATGTGTGTTGTTTCAGTTTAGGTTTATCTTTGCATATTTATCATGGTGAGCTACGGATTGATTTTATTTTTCATACAAGTCTTGTCATGCATAATTAACAGTTAATAATTGCGGAAAGTAAATTGTGGAAATTAAATCTAAACTATTACAAGGCGTCGGGTATTTACATCGCCAAAAACAAACCCTTTAATTTAAATTGCGGAAAGTAAAATAAAGCAATAAATAAATAAAGTCCTAATTAAAGTTATTACATTCCGGAAGCAAGTACAATAATATGGAAAAATGGATCGCGTGCGGAAAATTAAATCGGATGCGAGTTTTTTTGGGGTTTTGACCCTTTTTTGAAAGAAAGTGATTTTTTGGTTATTTTTGAATTAAATGGAATTAAATTAAATGAACAATTAAATTAAATTAAATAATGAAAATATTTTTGGATTTTTGAGTTTTTAAAGAAATAAAATAAATTGAATTAATGCTAATAAAAACCTAATATTCTAAATTGATTTTAAATATTGCAAAAAATATTAAAAGTTAAATCTAATTAAAGCTAAATTGATTAAATTAATTTATTTACAAAAATAAAAGTGATGAAGTTAATTTTAATAAATAAAATATTTTTTGTGTTTTTGATTTTATTAGGAAAAAATGTTAATTGGTTAGTGATTAATAAAAAGAATAACGATTAATTAATTAAAGGAACATAATACAAATAGAGAGAAAGTTTAGGAGTATACGAGCCTGATTGGAGGGGTGAAACATCTATTGGCGTCATGTGTAAACTGTTTTGTTTTGGCCATTTATGTTTTGGCTTTTGGTCATTTGTGTTCTGACTTTTGGCCATTAACCTTCTCAGGATGTCTGTCTCGCCATGTATTGGTGTCATGTGTAAGCTGTTCTGTTTCGGCCATTTGGCTTTTGGATTTTGGTTATTTGCGTTTTGGCCTCAACGTTCCTTAACGAACCTGCATGGGATCCTGTCTAAATCTGCAGTGTTGAATCTCATGAACACATTAAATAAATTACTATATATCATAAAATACAAATAAAACCAATATATGAAGAAATTTAATGTTTAGGTCAATATGACATGTATGAATGATTATACCCTTTTGATCATGGAGATCAAATCAACCTTACCCTTACTGGAAAAGTAGTGACATGAATGCTTTTATGCCCTTTTGATCATGGAGATCAAGCCAGCCTTACCCTTACTAAAGAAGTAGTGAGATGTTGGTTTGTAACTGAGATGACTTGTTTGTAGTGAGAGAGGGATTTGTAATAAGGATTTCAAGGTTTTAGGGTTCTTGAAAGAATTTGATATCCTGACAGTGTTGTGGCAAGGTTTTCTTCTTCTTTGGTTTGTGTGAAAAGAATGTGATTATATAATGGGAATTAGGGTAAAGAAAATGGGTTTTGAATGTGCAATTGGGCCTCCAATGTTTACTTGAGTTCGTCACTTTCCAGGCTAAATCGCAGGGACTTAAGTGCAATTTTTGAAGTTGAAATGTGAAAACAAAATGTAGCCGACATCGATAACTAACTCCTGTCCGAAAATCGACTCAATCGTATAAACGGTGAATTAGTTATGAATTTTTGAAGTTTCAGCTCAGACAAACTTATTTTAGGCTCCAGTGTCGACTCTGACACGTTCTTCAATAAAAAACTGGTATTGATCGGAGCATAATCCGGTCTCGACTTTTGAAGCAAAGTTGTAGATCTATGAGTCAGTGACCTTGTGTAAAAATATGAGCCCAATCCGATAAAAATTGACCGAGTTATGAATTTTCGAAGTTTCGGCCCAGATGAAATAGTATTCAGCATTTATGATTTTCGGCGCGTCGCGCACTCTGAGCAAAAAACGAAGGCCTTTTGAATACTGTTTGAACTCAATACCTTCTGTGAAAATATAGTCAACTCAACTTGTGAAATTTTGGCTCCAGAACCAGCTCGATACAATGAAAATCGACCAAGTTATGATTTTCTGAACATGACGCAAATAAACTTCTGTCACAAATTTTCTGTACGAAAATACTTGATAAATCCACATTTTTGAAGACCTTATGATCGAAATTGGCTTCCAGCCGTGAGAGATGAAAACATAGATAATGTCAAGACGGAATTTTGGCCACCGAAACGGGTTCAAAACGAGCCACGATCTTCAAGTTATGAATTTTTTAGCGCGTAAAAACTGCACTTTCAGCACACTTTTTCACCATATTTCTTCAAGAAAACTCACACATTCGGATACCTTCTTTAAAGAATTGACTCTTGAGCCGAACCTGAATTTGAGAATACGTTATCAGAGATATCTTGGTGAAAGAACACCTGAATATGACGCGCCGGGTTGGACTTGTGAATTTTTCTTGAAATGTCTTGAGAAATATGGGAGGGTAAATTTTGGGGTACAACACATGCCTCTGAATGCTTAAGTAGGAAGTGGATCAGTGTAGAACCTGCCTGTGACCTTGTTGGTTCTGTCTTCTGAAACACTTTGACACTTGCTGAGATTGTCCTAGGCATGCCTTCTGTTTTGTGGAAAAATAATAAAATTGCAGATGTTCTGACTAGTACAGGGGGAAATCAAGCGCTGACTTTGACGCCAACATTTTTTAGGCCTGTTTTGCCATCAATAATATCAGAACTTCTGAAAATTATTGTGTTTCCAGCAGGATCAGAACTTCTGACTTCCCCACTAACAAACTTCTGTCTTGCAGCGCATGGGGGTCAGAACTTCTGACCTTCCCACTAACGGGTTTCTGTTTTATAGGTCACCAGAGTCAGAAGTTCTGACTCATACATTTTCACTAACAGGTTGATATCCTGCAGCAGGCCTGGGTCAGAGCTTCTGACTTCCTCATAGCAACGCGCTAGCCCTCTCTCTCTTTCTTTTTTTCTTCCCCTTGTTATTTTCTTTTTTTATCTATTTTTCTCGTTGAACCACCCCCATGTACAAGTGTGTATCCCCCACCCCCTAAATATTGTAATAGCGTAGGATTTTACATTTCCGCATTTTTATTGTTTTCAAATGTAAATGCTAGTAATTAGGATATGTATGGTAAGATAAAATCAATGAAATAGAAAATCCTAATTCAAGATAAAATCATGCATGCAATAAAACACACTTGCACACAAACACCCTTAAGGTATCTCCACTTGGTTGCCTAAACAAATGGCCATGGTATGCACGCTAGGTATCTTGGCAAAACAAAACAAAACAAAAGATCATAGTCCCTCGATGACGCTATCTTGGTTGCCTATACAAAATGATCTAGTTCCTCAAAAAAATTGCTAAAGATACTTAGCACAATTGCTATCATGGTCCATACGATGACCCGCGCCTGTCC
Organism: Vicia faba; assembly: GCA_948472305.1. Classification (NCBI taxonomy): domain Eukaryota; kingdom Viridiplantae; phylum Streptophyta; class Magnoliopsida; order Fabales; family Fabaceae; genus Vicia; species Vicia faba. The sequence goes on along the minus strand of CATIWC010000902.1, from coordinate 127,538 downwards.
CGTTTAACATCCTAATACAAGGTTGTTTACCAAATGCAATGGTAAAACAACACTGTCAAAGGGTTAAAAACGTATAGGAAAGATCTTTGAGTAAAATAGGGTAGACAACTCTTAGTTACTTGATCAAAACTTGCAAAACATCCTTGCTATTTTCAAACACACCTCACAACACAGTTTCAAAACATTTCCCAAAAACAAACTTTCAAACATTGAAAAATCTTTTCAAAAGACAAATACACCCTTGTATACATTCAAACAAGAATCATTACAAAGGTTGCCACAACGATGGCCTCTTTTCAAAACATTTTCAAAACCACACACACAAAGCACCATTTCAAACAATTGAAAAGCAAAAGCAAGTGATCTAAACAAGTAACTAAGAGCCCATGGATAACCATGGATGAAAAGGGTGCTAGCACCTTCCCTTTTCATAATCTACCCCCCGAACCCAAGAAAACATCTCAAAGGTCTTTCCTGTGCTTTTTGACCTTTCCTTTGGATAAAATAAAAAGTCGGTGGCGACTCTTGCTAAACCGAAACATTTGCGAACACAAACGTAAAACCTCAAGTCAATTCTCCCACTGTATCACAGAATTGGCGACTCTGCTGGGGAATATTTGAAAACTCTAAAAGTGGGGTTACCTTAGGACTTAGATCACCTTTACATGCTTATCTTGTCTGCTTTGATTGCTTTACATTTGGTTCTCTTGTTTGGGTTTGAATCCTCCACTCGGATTTTTGGGAAACATTCATAGGTAAATAGCAATACGTTGTGGAAACCGTGCGGGGTATACCGACATGGTTGAAGCAATAGCTTTATTAGTGCGACATATTTGTGGGTACCGGTAGCCTTTGAGTTAATCAAAGAGAATACGGGGCCGCTGAGTGATGTCATGAAGCACTAATGGACTTCTAGAACCTTTACTTGACCATCTTGGCCTTATTAGGGGTAGTGAGATGACCGACTTTGGTGCAGTCCGAAGTTGGTAGATACTCGATACTACACTCATTGAGGGTTATTTTCTTGGAATATTTCAGTCGCCAGTTAAGTGGCTAAACTGAAACAATGAACACAGAAAATAGTCCAGTGATATTGAGCTCCTTAGAACCCAGTTACTATTTATAGGACAGGTTGAGCCAACTAAACTTCAAGAGGGTACTTACCTATGAAACCCCATGCAATCCTGAAACTAGGATCTTGTGTGACTTGATTGTGCATACATAATGAACATCATAAAGCATCATATGCATCCACTAACCATTTCAAGGGTTCGGATCTTCATCTTTGTTCTTGTTTTATAGGTAATGGAATCACTCCGCAGAAAAACTATTCAGGTCAACCTTGTGAGAATCCCTCCTCAACTCAAGGAGCTTGCTTCCAAGATTCCAGAGAATTCTCCCTTCTGTGAAAGACATGGTAGACTTCTCAACTTGGTCAATTCCAACATTGAAGAAGACATGGTTAAAGTTCTCTTCCAGTTCTTTGACCCCCTACACCACTGTTTCACATTCCCTAATTACCTACTAGTGCCTACTTTGGAGGAATTTTCTCAACTCCTGAGGATTCCTATTCTCCATAAACTACCCTACAACGGTACAGAAAGAGAACCAAAGCCTGAAGATGTTGCTCAAGCCTTACACTTGCAACCATCTGATATCAAAGGTCATTGGGAAACCAGAAGTGGTGTCAAGGGTTTCTTGGTAAAGTTTCTGCTTGAGAAGGCAGAAGACTGCTGGAATTCTCTAGATCTGCAAGCTTTTGAGGAGATTGTAGCACTTCTCATCTATGGGTTGGTCTTGTTCCCAAACCCTGATCAGCTTATAGATGTGAATGCTGTCAAGATTTTCATATCTCGGAATCCTATGCCTACATTGCTCGGGGACATCTTACACTCATTTCACACACGAACAATGAGGAAAAGAGGTGTTCTCATGTGATGTACTCCTCTTCTAGCAAGGTGGTTTATTTCTCACCTTCCCCAGTCAGTCTTGAAGAATGAACAAGGTTTGAGGTGGTCGCAATGATTGATGACCCTTACACATTCTGATGTTCATTGGTGTTTTCGGTCCAGAGAAAATGTCATCATCATTGATCATTGTGGGGAATTCCCTAATGTCCCACTACTTGGCATTAGGGGAGGCATTACCTACAACCCCTGTTTAGCTCTGAGACAATTTGGGTATGCCCGAAGGGATGGCCCTCATGACATGCTGATTCCTGACTTAGTTTTTGACTTCGACAACGACGCTCAAGGATACGACAAAGGTTTATCCGAGCTTGGAGGATGCCCAACAAAGTGGACAGTAAGACACTGGGACACAAGAATTCCATCCCCCTTGAGCCTTACCTCAAGTGGGTACGAACCCGCGCCCAGAGTCTTATGATGCCTTACCCCTACATTCTGCCTATGATCAAAGAGCATGTTATGGAAGGAGAGGTTCAATACACCCTCCTACATCCTGACATGCCAACATCATTGGAGGATTTGCAAAAAAGTTAGATACAGCTCAAGGAAGAACGAAATACTTTTGAAGCCAGCTTCTACGCCAGTGAGGAGAAGGTTTTGGAACTTACCCGTCAACTCTATGAAGAGAAGACTCTCAACACTTACATCGCACCAAAGAGGATGCGCAACGTCTTCTTACATTGAGATTTTTGTAATATTTTGCCCATGGGGCATTTATGTACTAACAAATTTCTTCTTGTTAATATGACGTGTGTTCTTTTTGTTTGCAACAACTTTGAATTTCTGAATCCTTGAATGCATTACATGAATACATATCATTCATCATATGCATAAACAGGTCTTCACACCAGGTTTCCTTATCTGTCTGCTGTTTATTTCAGCAAGATGGATATAAAGCAGACGGTCAAAGATCTGCAAGCACAGAATTCGCAGTTCCAACAACTCCTCATGACCTTGGAAAAGGGTCAAGAGGACCTTAAAGCACTGTTAGAGAAAGAGAAAGAAAAGGAAAAGAAGAAAAAGAAAAGAGTTGGTGTGGCCACTATGGGAAGAAGATTTGAGAACCAAGCCAGGAGAGTCCTGGATTTCCCCTTGACGTCTGATGAAGGGGTTGGTAAAGGAAAAAGAGCTGCGGTACCTTCCGAGTCTGAGGCTGAAGAGGAATAAGAAGAAGAGGATGAAGATTACTCTGAGCAGCAGTACTCTCTGGCGGACGATAAGTATAAAAATCTGGAAGATCGGCTGGCAGCCATGGAGGTACAAAAAGTACCTGGGTTGGATTTCGAAGAACTAGGGTTGGTTGCTGGGATCGTCATTCCCCCCAAGTTCAAGGTTCCTACATTTGCTAAATACGACGGTTTTTCCTGTCCGAAGATGCACCTGCGGTCCTACGTCAGAAAGATCCAACCTCACTCTTCTGATAAGGATCTGTGGGTCCACTTTTTTCAAGATAGTTTGTCGGGTACGCAATTGGACTGGTTCTATCAACTTGAGAGATCTGATGTTCATAACTGGGAGGATCTGGCTACTGCCTTCTATCGACAATATCAATATAATGCAGATTTAGCGCCTACTCGTACTCAATTACAGAGTATGGGTATGGTCTCTAATGAGGGCTTTAAGTAGTATGCCTAGAAGTGGAGGGACTTGGCTGGAAGGGTGCAGCCACCATTGTCTGAAAGAGAGCTGGTTGATATGTTTTTAAGGACGATGTCTGGTCCATTCTTTAATCACCTGATAGGGAGTTCATCGGCAGGGTTCACCGAATTAATTCTGACTGGTGAACGAGTTGAAGCTGGCATCAAGAGTGGTAAGATTCAAAAAGATACATCTGCTTCTGCCACTGTCAAAAAACCTTTTCCAGCCAAGAAGGAGGTGTCAGCTGTTTACTCTCAGAAAGGTCGAGGAAGAGTAGAGCATCGGTCAACGGTGAGGGTTGTGATGATCCAAAAGACAGCAGCTGATAAACCTAGAAATGATCAACCAAGAGCCAATCAGCAAAGAGGAGGAAGGTCTGCTAGGCAGTTCACCAAAATAAACATGACGCCTGCCCAAGTCCTCCCCCATCTCTTAAAGCTGAACCTTACAACCTTGAGAGATTCGCCACAAGATCCGAATACCTCTTCTCCCTACTATCATTCAAATGCAAGATGTGCATATCATTCGGACAGTGTGGGGCACGACACCAACAACTGTTGGGCCCTTAAAAACAAGATCCAAGATTTGATAGATGCCAAGGAGGTAGAGTTTGACGCACCTGAAAAACCTAATGTAATATCTGCTCCAATGCCAAAACATGGTCACAATGTCCATGCTATTGTAGAAGATCGCCATGTTACCGTTGTTGATGACTTAATGACTCTGTTACCAATGATCAAGATGAATCTGTTGAAAGCTGGGATTTTTCCAGGCTGTGAAAAAGATTATTACCTATGTTCGACTTTGCAATCCGACTGTCCGCTGTTGAATTCAGGCATCCAACGCCTGATGGATACTCAAGAAATCCTCTTTCAGAAAACTCCTGTTACTCCTGTTACTCTAATCAATGATGTTGCTATAATCACCATTTCCGACAATCTTTCCAAGGTCTCCAAAAGAACTGTTAAGATTACACCCGACCCAAAGTTTATACCGCTGAAGATTACTATGCCGGGGCATATCCCATACAAGTCCAATAAGACAATACCGTGGAATTATGGAGGAGAGATCTTCTACCACGGTGTTAAGCAGATTGAATCAGTGGAAAAGAATTCCGATGAAGAAACTCCTGACATAGGAAATATTGCAGGTACAAGTAAGATCACTCGTAGCGGAAGAATCTTCTCTCCAGAGATCGCTCCTCCACGGGAAGTCTTCGGACCCTCAAGTGCTCCTGTGCCTGTCAAGATATTTGTGCGAAGTCCAGTTATTGAAGAAATTGTGACTCCTTGTTGGCTGAAGATTTTGATGATATTATTAGAAGCGAAGCAAATTGGACGTTTCGATTGGAATAAAGCAAGATGTCATGTTTCGAAATGGTAGAAGCAGTGCTTCGAATGGGCGTATCAAAACTTGGAGCTTCGAGTGACAGTTATGAGAATATATTCAAAGAAGTCTCGAAATGTTAACAAGGCTGTGTCCAAGAAATGCGTTCGAAGCGAAGAAGTGCCGAAACATTTGAAATTCAAATGCAAGCGGGATGTTCGAAATTTGAAATATATGCACTGGAGCATTCGAAGACGCGTGGAAGCAAGAGAGAGGCATTGCTCTGCATGTTCTGAACGTGGCAAAATCTTATAGCAAGACCGTTATGGTCGAAGTAGTATAAATAGAAGTCTTAGCATTAGGATTTCGTGTGTCATATCTATTGTACAAAAAACTCAGTAAACATTCAAAATACCACATGGCTAGGGAAACGAATGCACGAGCAATGTACGTATGATAACACCAAGTGTTTATGATTTAATGAAAACTCTTTATCATTTCCAGTATTTTCCTTTATCTTCATGTTAATACCATTCAAAAGCTTTTGCATTTTAAAATGTTTTCATTCGAAGTCTTTTTACTGATGCCTTACATTTAAATGCTTTCTTTCCATTTCAAATACTTTACATTTCAGAAACTGTTATGCATTTCATGCCTTTATCTTCAAGCTTTTATCATTCGAACACCTTTTTACTTAAAGTCATTTTACTGTTTTCTTGCATTTAAACGCTTTCTTCATATTTCGAATCTTTTACATTCCAGAGAATCTTTTACATTACATGTTTTTATGCTTCGAAGTCGTTTACTTGTCTTTTATGTAGTTTTTACATGTCTTTACAATTGAACTCTATTCATGCAATTTAGTTTCGCGCAAATTTACTTGAGCACACCTTTAGATCTTTAATAGGATAATAGAAGTAAGTTAAACACCTACACAACATTCTAAATACCAACCATGAATACCAGTTCTATCATGAGAGTTATCCTAACGACCAACACATCCTAGGATCAATCTAGTCGATCCTGCAAGTTACCAGAGAGATTAAATAACAGTCAGTAAGATTATTCGATAGTTTGGAGGACTAGCGGTTGTTTACCAGAAATCACTGTAAACAAATTGGCACACCTGATGGGACCAGTCGTTGGCCATTACGGAATTTAGAACAAAATAAAAATTGTTGAGACGTAACCATTGTAAAAATACTCCGAGTGACAAGTTTGTTGTTTTATGAACCTTAGAAGTGGTAGAATAACCAATAGCAACCAACCCTTACCCAGAAGAAAACGTTTAAACAAGATGTCTAATTCTGACAATCAACAAGGGGAACAAAATGCCCCACACACAACAGGCACTAATATGTCCGCTTCGATGGGAACATCTAATGTGATCCCTTCGAATGCACAGTCTGTTGCATCCTCTACCAGTAATATAGACACTAATGGAATAAGTGGCATATCAACTAATAGTTCGATCCTAGGAAATACTGGAACCATTGGTTATCCTGGGGGATTCGTCCCACCATCAGGGACACAAACCCATTTCGCCACCCCACTAACTAGACCACCCGGTTTCGATGGTAATAGAACCAGAAATTCCTCTTATGGAATGCCAACATCTTTTATGGAAGGCTTACATAATTCCACATTGAATTCATCACTACAATTAGGGTCTGGGTCTGGGGCAAATCAGTTTATGACAAATAACCAAGGGTCAGTGGGTTATAGTGCAATGCCTATTTTAACCACAGAAAACCAGTTGGCTTTTAGGCAATTGATGGATGACAGTAACCATAATATGATAGGGGTATTAGCACAAACTATGCAGGAAATATTTGCCCCAATAGTACAAAATGTGACTGTGACAAACAGAGAAAACGCAGATAACATGAGTCGAATAGCAGATTTCTTTGCTCCCCCAGAGAGGCGTAGGCAGAATCAGGCGGGAGTTCGAGCGAACGTACCTATTATAGAACAAGTTGCTAACGACCCAACCTATAGACCAGCCATAGAGGAAGTTAATGTGGGGGCAAGGGCACAAAGGCTAGAAGCCCCAATGATCCAAGGCCCACAAAGGGAAATTATGGAACCAGGGGCAAGGGTCGAAAGGCTGGAAATCCCAGAGTTTTGAGAAGAACAACCTAGAGGGGTTGTCATGGTGGGTCGAAATCAAGATGCTGATGCAGTCGTTCATAGAATTCGAAACGATAACATCTTGGCAGAAAATAATTTAACCACCATGATAGAGAGAATCATGGCCCAGAATGGCCTCAACACAGGAATTAGAAGGCCAAATTATGCCTCCCCTATATTAGATTACATAATGCACACTGATTTACCAAGGGGATATAAAATCCCTAAGTTTACAAAGTTTGCTGGGGATACCAATGAGTCAACGGTCGAACATATAGCCAGGTATCTAACCGAAGCGGGAGATATAGCCAATAATGAAGACCTCAGGATCAAATATTTCCCAAGTTCCCTGACTAAGAACGCTTTCACATGGTTCACCACTTTGCCTCCTGGGTCCATTGATACTTGGGCTCTTTTGGAGAAATTATTCCATGAACAGTTCTACATGGGACAATCAAAAATAAGTCTGAAGGAACTAGCCAGTGTCAAGAGAAAGTTCACTGAACCCATAGATGAGTATCTGAATAGGTTCAGGCTTTTGAAATCCAGATGTTTCACAGTAGTGCCTGAACATGAGTTAGTCGAAATGGCCGCTGGCGGCTTGGATTACTCTATTCGAAAGAAACTAGACACTCAATATTTGAGGGATATGGCTCAATTAGCCGATAGGGTTCGACAGGTCGAAAGGCTAAAGGCCGAAAAGGCCAGAGTCTTTAAAAATAACAAGAAGGAAAGGATCTCCTATGTTGGAACTGAGGAAGCAGAAGATTACCCTGAATTCGAATTCGAAGAGGTCGAAATCGACCTCGCTGAATTAAAACAGACACCACCTTACTCCTGCAAATTATTGGTTCCCACAAAAGGGAAAGAAGTTGTTGAAAATGAGAAAAGTGACAAATTCCCAAAGAAGGTTTATACCTTCGATGTCACTAAATGTGACGAGATTTTTGATTTACTTGTCAAAGATGGCCAACTCATTGTGCCATCAAATGTCAAAATACCTCCTTTAGATCAAAGAAAGAAAAGAGGATTTTGCAAATATCATAGTTTCCTAGGCCACAAAACCTCACAGTGTTTTCTTTTCAGGGACCTAATTCAGAATGCAATTAAAGATGGCAGACTAAAGTTTGCTGATAAAGCAAAAATGAAAGTGGACGAAGATCCTTTGGACGTCGCAGACACCAATTACTCCGAGCCCGCATGCATTGGAGAAATTAACATGGTGGAAGCTGACCAGAGTGATGCCCAAATAGGAGAGAAAGGTACTGAAAACGAAAGTTGGGTGATAGTCGAAGTCGATAAGGAGGTCACTGAAGACGTCCACAAGCAACCAGAGACTTCGATTGAAGCAGCACCTTTAGCTGTTGCAAAAGAAATCCAGGCTACTGAAGGCCAGGAAAACCAAAACCAAGAGTTGACACAGGTCACTGAAGGCCTGAGGCTGGAATTGGAGAAAGTCCAAATCACGAAGCCAACCGCCCCTCAGAAAGAAATATGGGACACTTTAGGGGAACCCAGTGGAAAATTTGACTATTTGGTCAAATATTCTGCCCCAGAGAGTTCAAAGGTCCACATTGAAGATATAAAACCCACAGGATGGGGAGATGATGACGTTAAGGGGTAGGATGTTGAGGTAAACATGGTGGATATGGAGAGACCTCGCTCTGAGATGGAGGAGGTAGAGAGATACTTAGAAAAAGAGAAGTATAAAATGGAGGATAATCATGCTGGAGATGCTAGTCTCAAGGATTACCTCATGATGTGCCACAAGGGAGATACGGGAATGATATTATGCCCTAGGTGCAGCATCCTCTGCAATCAGAGAATCGCTGCGAACTTCGAGAGGATACAGAGGGCGCAAACTGGAAACAACTGGCGCCAGGATAACCAGTTATTCAAGTGTTATCCTAAGGCTGGAGAAAGTTTGCTGGAATTTGTGTTTCGCTGCTACAAAGGGGAAACCAAATGCTTGATATGCCCAAGGTGTTCTGCTGTGTATGATCAGAGCATGGCCAGAGCCTTCGAAATAGTCCCCTTCGCCCCTTGCTAGAACCATCAAGAAACTGTTCAGATGGGCCCATGTTTCGATAGCAAATACAAACAACAAAGGCCTGATAGTCCTCATCCCAAGGGTGCTCGAAGAGTGACGTTCAAACTCCCTGCTGAAGTGCCAACAGACAGATGGCTACAAGTCAGAAATGACAAAAGCAAAGATAAATGGAGAAACGCTGAACGAAACGCACGCCATGCTATGACATATAGAAGGCAATTCAACATAGCGAAGAGGGAAGAGGTAAGATTAGAGAACTACAAAGGAAGAAACCCCATGTCAAGATCCCAGTGGCGAAGGCAACAGAGGATTCGAAAGGCTGAGAGGGAAGCTGTGGCAAATAAAGGGGCAACTTCAACAAAGAACCAAGGTGAATCTAGCACCAACAAACCCACACCAAAAAATCAAACGGAAGACAAACCCCCAGTTAATAGGCGGCTTTTTTCTGAAGTACAACTAGATGAACCAAAGGAATACACTCCAGGTCCAGAAGAAGACGAAGATATGATAACGGACAACTTCGAATCAGAGGGGGAGTCTTCATTCAACCTCAACTGCAACATGGTATCTGTGCTTCCCTGTGAGTTCGGACAGGAAACTGAAATTGATGAACATGAGGAAGAGGATACCATAGACCTGATGAAGCATAGGCCTGTGTGCTACTATGTGATGGACAATGGGGCTGTCGAGGAGCAGAATGCGTTCTTCGAACGTCCAAAACCAGCTATGAAGAACCATCTTAAGCCACTATTTATTCGGGTGAAGGTTGGTGCCCATGGCGTGAATAAGGTTCTAGTGGATGAGGGTGCTGCAGTCAACTTGATACCCCACTTCATGATGAAAAGGTTAGAAATACGCGAAGGAGACATCAAGCCCCACAATATGGTTCTATCCAATTATGAAGGGAAAGTGGGCAAAACACTGGGGGTGGTTCAATTGGATTTGACAATAGGCTCAAGCTGTAGGCCCACCATGTTCATGGTGATCGAAGCCAAGGCCAACTACAACTTGTTGATGGGAAGGGAGTGGATCCATGGCGTAGGGGCAGTTCCTTCGTCAATGCACCAGCGATTAGTTCTATGGAGAGAAGATGGGATCGTGGAAAACATTGAAGCAGATCAGAGTTACTTCATGTCAACAGTCAATTTAGTTGACAAGAGGAATTATGAAAAACATCTGGCAAAGATTGCTCCTTGTGTCCCAAATGATGAAATCAACGAAACCAGAAACACCCACTACTATATGACCCTTCGCCATGATGGCCTATACTGGGATAGAAGAATAATCAGTGACGACGAAGGAGTCGAAAGTACTATACAAAGACGGCCAGCAGGCTGGGACTTCGACAACCTTACTCATGACTGAGTCCTCCGTTTTCGAAAGGATTTCGGCCTATATGGCTGAGAACGAATCAAAGGCGGCCTTAGAGGCTGAAATGAATAAACTGGCTATGAAGATGAACGAAATAAGTGGGGATGGATCGAAAGGCTCACCCTTTAAAGAACTTGAGATAGATCAAAGGCTGGACGCCATCTATGATAAAGAACCCTTAGGCTTCGAAAGGGACCCCATAGACTCAGGTGCCAAAATGTTGGCGCAGGATCCACTCGAAGAAGTGAACTTAGGGGATGAAAACACGAAAAGAATAACCTACATAAGTGCAAAACTTAGCCCAGGCCTCAAGCAGGAAGTGATCGAAGTCCTCAAGAAAAACAAAGATTGCTTCGCATGGGATTATGACGAAATGCCTGGTTTAAAGAGGGAGTTAGTCGAACACAGACTTCCAATCAAAGATGGCAAGAAGCCCATCAAGCAAACTCCTAGAAGATTCGCACCAGCGGTTCTCACAAAGATTAAAGCTGAGATCGAAAGGTTGTTGCGTTGCAGATTCATCAGAACCACAAGGTATGTCAAATGGTTGGCAAATATAGTACCTGTTATTAAGAAAAATGGTTCTTTGAGAATCTGCATAGATTTTAGGGATTTAAACACTGCAACCCCTAAGGATGAGTACTCCATGCCTGTGGCAGAAATGCTAGTAGACTCTGCTGCAGGATTCAAATACTTGAGTATGTTAGATGGATACTCTGGGTATAATCAGATTTTTATTGCTGAAGAAGATGTTTCCAAGACAGCATTTCGTTGCCCAGGAGCCTTAGGCACCTACGAATGGGTGGTGATGCCTTTTGGTTTAAAAAACGCTGGGGCAACTTATCAAAGGGCAATGAATTCGATTTTCCATGATTTCATTGAAACCTTTATGCAGGTGTATATTGATGATATAGTCATCAAATCTATATCTGCAGAAACCCATTTGCATCATTTGAGCCAATCATTCGAACGAATGAGAAAACATGGCTTAAAGATGAATCCCCTTAAATGTGCATTTTTTGTGCAGGCTGGAGATTTCCTTGGCTTTGTGGTTCACAAGAAAGGAATTGAGATCAACCAGAACAAAACCAAAGCCATAATGGAGACGAAAGAACCTACGTCAAAAAGGGAGCTGCAATCTTTGCTAGGGAAGATTAACTTTCTCAGAAGGTTCATTTCGAATCTGAGTGGAAGAACCCAAGCTTTCTCTCTGTTGCTTCATTTAAAGTAAGGCCAAGCCTTCGAATGGAACGAAGCTCACCAGGAGGCATTTGACAAGATAAAAAGATACCTCTCTCAGCCTCCCATCTTGTCTTCACCTTCATGGGGAAAGCCCATGAGATTGTACATATCTGCCTCTGAAGTTAGTATAGGTAGTATGTTAGCACAAGAAGATAACAATGGCATCGAAAGAGCCATATACTATTTAAGTAGAGTATTGAATGATGCAGAGACCAGATATATCAATTTAGAAAAGCTATGTCTCTGTTTGTACTTCTATTGTATGAAACTCAAGTATTATATAAAGCTTGTTGATGTTTATGTTTCATCTCATTTCGATGTCATTAAACACATGCTTTCGAAACCAATAATGCATAGCAGAGTTGGTAAATGGGCTTTAGCCTTAACAGAATATTCTTTGACCTTCATTCCTTTAAAAGTTGTGAAAGGCCAAGTGATTTCTGATTTCATTGTGGACCATTCATTGGTTGAGCAGACTGTCATGAGTTACGTCGAAATGCAACCATGGAAATTATACTTTGATGGTTTGACCCACATGAATGGAAGTGGTGTTGGAGTCCTTCTAATTTCTCCTGAAGGAATTCCAACAAAATTCAAGTATAAATTAGATGGTCCTCGTTGCTCGAACAACGAAGCTGAGTATGAAGCGCTCATTGTTGGACTTGAAGCTTTATTGGAATTGGGGGCAACTAGAGTCGAAATTAAAGGAGACTCAGAATTAGTGGTCAAGCAAATAACAAAGGAGTATAAATGCATAAAGGAAAACCTGATGATATACTTCGTCATAGTTAACAGGCTACTTAGGAAATTTGAATACATGGATATTCAACATATACCAAGAATAGAAAACCAAGAAGCAAATGACTTAGCACAGTTGGCTTCAGGTTATAAAGTTTCTGCCAGAAACTTTGAGGATTTAGTTGAATTAAGGGGTAGAGTTATGGCTACTAGATTCACACCATCAGATCTAGAGAGTATGAAATTGGGTTATGCTGAGAAACAGGGATTCAAAATATTAGCCATAAACACTTTATCAGATGCAGATTGGCGAAGTCCACTGGTGAGTTATTTAACAAACCCAACTCTGAATGTTGATAGGAAGGTAAAATATAGAGCATTGTCATATGTCCTCATGGGAAACGAATTGTTCAAAAAGACCCAAGAAGGCGTATTACTGAAGTGCCTAGGAGAAAGTGAGGTATACTTAGCATTATCAGAAGTCCACAATGGGGCATGTGGGGCACATCAAGCAGGTCATAAAATGAAATGGCTGTTATTTCGATATGGCATGTATTGGCCCAACATGCTCAAAGATTGTATAGACTTTGCTAAAGGTTGTGAAGAATGTCAGAAACATGCAGGGATTCAACATGCCCCTGCAAGTGAGTTACATTCAATCATTAAACCATGTCCATTTAGAGGATGGGCATTGGATTTAATAGGAGAAATAAATCCTGCTTCGTCTAAAGGACAGAAATATATCTTGGTAGGAATAGATTATTTTACCAAGTGGATCGAAGCAATACCATTAATAGTTGCTGATCAAGAGGCGATTATTGAGTTTATACATAAACAAATTATCTATAGGTTCGGATTGCCAGAGAGCATAACCATAGACCAAGGCTCTGTGTTTACTGGTAGAAAGATGCAAGAATTTGCTCAAGAAATGGGGTTTAGATTACTAACATCAACGCCATATTATGCTCAAGCAAATGGTCAGGTCGAAGCAGCTAATAAAGTGATAATAGGATTAATTAAGAAACATATTGGTAAAAAGCCAAGGAACTGGCACAAAACTTTGGACCAAGTACTATGGGCTTGTAGAACATCTCCTAAAGAAGCTACTAACACCACGCCTTTTCAACTCACATTTGGTCATGATGCAGTTTTGCCAGTAGAAATTCATCTACAATCAGTTCGAATTTAAAGACAAAACGAAATTCCAGCTGCATTATATTGGGAGATGATGATGAATGAGTTAGTGGAATTGGACGAAGTTAGATTACATGCATTGGAAATCTTGATGAGACAAAAAGAAAGAGTGGCCAGGACATATAACAAAAGGGTGAAAAGGAAAGCATTCACTATTAATGACTTAGTCTGGAAAGTCATATTACCCATGGACAAGAAAAATAGAACGTTAGGTAAATGGTCACCTCATTGGGAAGGGCCTTTTCGAATAATAAAGGTATTCTCAAACAATGCATATGAAATCGAAGAGCTGATGGATGATAAACGTATCCTAAAGGTTAATGGGAAATATTTAAAGAAATATAAGCCACGCCTGCAGGAGATTCGAATAGTAACAACGTAATCAGAATATCATAAAAATGCCAAAATGGCAATATGGGGTTGCCAAAATGGCGTTGTTCAAATGTTACATACAAAAACCAAAATTTAACCAAATCAACACTAAGATTTAGAAATAGGAATTATTCTTCAATCTGTTGAAGGTACTTCGAAAAGACTCAAGCCTTTGTTGAGCAAAACGTCTGGCTCCCTCTAAGGTAGCCACTTCTCCTTTGAGTTGTTCTGCAGTTTCCATTTCTGCAAGCCCCTTGTTGAGGAGCTCTTCGAATTGGTTACCAGCAGTATTGGTTTCGTAGGCTAATTGTTGTTCTTGAGCCTCTTTAACCTTCTGTTAAAGTTTCTGAATTTGCCTTTCCCAGAGAAGGATGGACTCAGCTCGAGCCTCATAATCAGTTTTTGCTTGCTTTAGATGCATGGCTTGATCCTCAGCTTCTTGAGAGAGTTTCGAAGCATGCTCATAAGCAGCATCCATTGCAATTCGTTTTTCTTGAACCTTTCTGGCAGCAAATTCATCTTGGAGAAGGTACCCGGTCACGTTGTCTAGCAAAGATTGAAGATCGAACAAGATAGAGCTAACTGGCAAGGAGCAGGTAGCAAGGTTGACTTTTGTAAGCAACTCCTTCATAGTGTAGCAAGATGTGCTATCTTGTTTGAGCACTTCGAACAAATCCACATCAAGAATTGTCCTCCTGATCCTGTTAAGAAGTACAATTCTGTCATCTGTGGGCAACAGATGGCTAGTCGAACTTGTGCCAGCCCTAGCAGGTGGAATATCCCTTTGAGCCAGCTTCGCCTTCATGTACCCAATAGGGTCATTTCGTCTCAGGAGAGCAAGCTCCTCGTCAGTCATTCGGGACAGAGACGGTTGAGGGAGTTCCACACGCAGGGGAGTCACGTCCATTTCGACTTCCATGGGTTTATTGGTCGCGTCACCATCACCTTCATTCGTTTCGTGCTCATTATCTTCTTCATCGTCATCCAAATCCACCACTTCGATATCTTCGTTCTCGCTGCTATTTTCATTTGACTCTGTCCCAGCAGTCGAACCATCGTTGGCATCTCCTTCCTCAGGCCCTTCTTCTGTAGATTCTTCATTTCTTTGATCAGAATCAGCATTCTCTCCTTCAGCGTGAGTGTCCTTTGGATCCTCTCGAAGGGTTTCAAGAGGGGACTTTTGAAGAGAAGTTCTTTGTAAAGTCTCTGCAGATTCATGAAGCGTTGCTTCATTTGTTTCTTTTAGAGGAGGAGAAGTAATCTGATCATCTTGCTGCTCAGAAGCCCCAACCAGAACCGCCATATTGGAGGAACCTTTGTTCTGTACAAGATTGCTGGAATTCCCCTGAGGAGAAGAGTTGATCGGAGCAGCAGCTTTTGATGGTGAGGTCGAAGTGGTAAGAGTTGGATTTAAAATATCCTGCAAGAGGCAAAAAGAATATTAAAAGCATGCACCAAGGTAATGAGAAATTATTTTGTCAAAGATTTAAAGTTCAATTTACCTGTGGACTCTCAGAAGAGAGGTTGCTAGCTATGCGTTCCAACATTACGTTGGAGGTCGAAGATGGAATTTTGGATTTAGGTGAGGGAGCAGCATCCCTGGAATCGAGTCCAGAGACACTAGTTGGTACAACACTTTTGGTAATTTCCTTCTTCTGCTTCTTCTTCGAAGCAGCTGGAAAATTCCCTCCAGCCTTGGGGTCTTCCCCAGTAGTGTTCGTTTTTCGCTTCTTTGGAGTGGTTGGCGGAAGTTTGTTGGTCTGAAAAGATTTAAACAATAAGTTAGATGCAAATCATGAAACATTAGTGTATTCGAAACATCAAGGCTAAGTGATTACCTGTGGAGTTAGAGCACTGGTTATTACTGGTGTTGTTGTTGTGGTTGTTGTTGCAACAATTGTTGTTGGGTTGGATAGAGTCACATTATCAGTGGTTTCGATAGAGGCCTGAGAGGCGCTCCCTTCTTTTGACTTTGAAGCAGCAGTCTTTATCCTGATGGCTGAAAATCGAAACAGTTAAGGCAAAAGTTAAAAATATAGAAAATGAGAAACATTTGGGATTTTCCCAAGCATTCGCACCTGTGCCTTGATCAGATTTAATCGACATGGCAGAAAGGTCATAGCGAAGTTGTCCTGGGAAATCGTGGAGCCAATGTCGAGCCCATGTCACAGTCTCAGATGGCTTTGGTTTCTTTTGAAGATATGTGAACATTTCTTTGCAAGTGAACCACCAAGGGTATGGAGGAAACCAAGCCAAAGCCAGTTCTGAGGTAGGTAATCTAGGAAATTTAGGTGGATGCATTTCGAATGCCAACCTATACCTATCCTCAGGTGACAACCCTGAAGGAAGTTTTAACTTAGAAACTTTTTCTTTGAATTTTTCCTTCAAGGTCTCAGCCGCTTGATGCACAGTGGATTCCAAGTGTGTGGGATCATAAGTAGTTTCGAAATAATTTTGAAAAGCCTTAATCTCTTTGGCATGAGTGAACATACCTTTCTTGGATGGTACCTGCACATCGAATGCATCAGTTAGTTTCTGCTGAATAGTAAGAGTATCGAACATATAAGTATGATAGAACTTTGTCCACCATTCCAGAAACCCCTTTGCTGTAAGGTGTGTAGGTTCGAAAGTTATTAGTTCAAAATGGGCGAAGCCTTGGTATTGTTCCTGCTGAAGTTTGGCTTCTCTTGCCTTGAAGGTTCGCCCAGAGGTGATGGCATTTTCCGTTTAGAATAGGGGTTCAGGAATTAATTGGCACAAGCCAAATTGTCTCGAAACGAAGTTGGGTTGATAAGCAAAAAGGAAAATTTGATTCTTAGCAGGAGTAATTCTTGAAGAGATTAGTCTGGGTAGCAAAAAGGCTCTCCATACATCTTGAATTTCTTTGCTTTTGACAGCTTCTGAGAGAGCCATGGTGAACCATGAGGGCCCATGAGCCCTTGAAGCAAAAGGCGCCATGGTCTCTTCGAACTTATGCCTCTTGGAGAATATCATGATATATTTTGAGAATAGAACTTTGAAGTCATCCTTATCATCGTTTGGGGTTAGTCTTCGCAGCCTAGTGCCTTCGATGATTTTATCCGCTATTTCAGGGTCTTGTTCAGCAATAGTATTGGCAGTTGATAGTGAAGGTTCGAACATGGCATTTAGCCATAACTGGAGTAACCAGAAAGGGCCCGCTAGCAGGATGTTCTTGGAGGTGTGAGATTTCAGACTCGAAATAGCTGACCTTAGACTTTCGTAAAGATCAACTAATAGCAGTTCGCTTAAGCACACCCTCTGATTCTCATGCAAATCTCTAGCTAGAGGAATAAACCTACTGGCTACCTGTAGGGATCTGCTGCAAAAGACATACCTTGACAACCATAAGGTAAGGAAAGCAATGTGTTCCACATCCGACACACTGTCTCCTTCAGTGTGATAGTGGCTGATAAACTTTGAAAAGCTAGCTAGTTTGACTTCGAAGTCAATAATACTCGAATGCTCTTCATTGTCAGGAATATAGGTTTCTCCTATTGGTGATAATCCAGTAATGGCTGCTATGTCAAAAAAGGTAGGTGTAATCATTCCACCAGGGAGATGGAAAGTATTGTAAGTACTGTCCCAGAAATATAGGGACGCGAATAACAATGGGTGGCTATAAGTAAAACCTGGTTTCGATAGTTTAATCAAGTTGTAAATACCTAATTCTTCCCATTGCTGGGATTTCTTAGCTTCTACTTTATTAAACCAGTTGTGATAAGCTGTGTCGGAGGTGGGGCAAGATCGAAATGGTTTGAAGTTACTCTTTACATAATCTAGTACAAAAGGGTCCTTAGGGGGAACGATTGGATTTTCCATGGTGGTTGAATCAGAAGACTCTATTGTCTTAGGGGTATCCATTTTATTAAACAGAGGTTTGAAATTGTAACAAACTGGGAAAATTTTTCTGGTGTCTTTTAAAATTTCAAAAACTGTAAGAGGGCCCATTAAAGCTAACCTCTTGCCAGCGGCGTTAGTAGGAATTAGTACCTGGGATGCATAAAGCATTTCTTTCTCTTTTGAGATCATCTGGGGAACAAGAACAGATTGACCTTGGTAGGTGCCAACCTTGCTTTCCATTGTGGTTCCTGTGGTCTTTCCTTTCTTTTTGGAAGCCTTTTTTAGTTGAGATGAAGTTGAAGAAGACATTGTTGGGAGAATGTTGGAAGTTTAGGGTTTCGGTGAGAAAAGAGGAAGAAAAGATTCAGAATGTGGGAAGAAAAGAAAAGACTAAGTTAATGGGTTTTTATAATGTGGAAGTTTAAGCATCCACTGAGTAAGATTGTGATACGTGGTAGTCGTGGGTTGGTTTGAAAAGGAGGTGGCGTAAAGTTAATATTGATAATAGGCGTGATTAAAGATAATCATTGTTTTGTAACTGCACCATGCTGTGAAATGGTTCAAGGCGGTTAAGGAATCTGAAAAGCGTTGTGATTGACGTGACTGGAGTCATATGCAATAAATGTTACGATGATTCGAAGGTCGCATCAAAATCTTGTGTATATGTTTAAAATAAGTATTTCTCAAAGGAATCGAAATACATATTTTAAAGGGGCATTTTGTTGGCTGAAGATTTTGATGATATTATTAGAAGCGAAGCAAATTGGACGTTTCGATTGGAATAAAGCAAGATGTCATGTTTCGAAATGGTAGAAGAAGTGCTTCGAATGGGCGTATCAAAACTTGGAGCTTCGAGTGACAATTATGAGAATATATTCAAAGAAGTCTCGAAATGTTAACAAGGCTGTGTCCAAGAAATGCGTTCGAAGCGAAGAAGTGCCAAAACATTTGAAATTCAAATGCAAGCGGGATGTTCGAAATTTGAAATATATGCGCTGGAGCATTCGAAGACGCGTGGAAGCAAGAGAGAGGCATTGCTCTGCATGTTCTGAACGTGGCAGAATCTTATAGCAAGACCGTTATGGTCGAAGTAGTATAAATAGAAGTCTTAGCATTAGGATTTCGTGTGTCATATCTATTGTACAAAAAACTCAGTAAACATTCAAAATACCACATGGCTAGGGAAACGAATGCACGAGCAATGTACGTATGATAACACCAAGTGTTTATGATTTAATGAAAACTCTTTATCATTTCCAGTATTTTCCTTTATCTTCATGTCAATACCATTCAAAAGCTTTTGCATTTAAAATGTTTTCATTCGAAGTCTTTTTACTGATGCCTTACATTTAAATGCTTTCTTTCCATTTCAAATACTTTACATTTCAGAAACTGTTATGCATTTCATGCCTTTATCTTCAAGCTTTTATCATTCGAACACCTTTTTACTTAAAGTCATTTTACTGTTTTCTTGCATTTAAACGCTTTCTTCATATTTCGAATCTTTTACATTCCAGAGAATCTTTTACATTACATGTTTTTATGCTTCGAAGTCGTTTACTTGTCTTTTATGTAGTTTTTACATGTCTTTACAATTGAACTCTATTCATGCAATTTAGTTTCGCGCAAATTTACTTGAGCACGCCTTTAGATCTTTAATAGGATAATCGAAGTAAGTTAAACACCTACACAACATTCTAAATACCAACCATGAATACCAGTTCTATCATGAGAGTTATCCTAACGACCAACACATCCTAGGATCAATCTAGTCGATCCTGCGAGTTACCAGAGAGATTGAATAACAGTCAGTAAGATTATTCGATAGTTTGGAGGACTAGCGGTTGTTTACCAGAAATCACTGTAAACACTCCTGAAGCTATACCCTCTACTACTGTTGCTGATAAAGGTAAGGGGACCCAAGAAGCGCCCGTCAGGACGAGGGCTAAGACTTTGGTTATCCCCGAGACCACCCAAAAGGAAATGGAGGAGATTTTAAAGATAATTAAGAAAAGCGACTATGATGTCATAGAGCAGCTGGGGCAAACCCCTTCAAAAATCTATATGCTGGCTCTATTGCTTTGCTCCGAGGCTCATGCCAAAGCCTTGATCAAATTCCTAAAGACGGTGCATGTGCCTCAAGAAACTTCTACGGATCAGTTTCAAGAGTGTGTAGCCAGCCTTACAGCCGACAATGGTCTTGGCTTCTCTGATGCCGATCTAACATCTAAGGGAAGAAAGCATAATGATGCGCTGCATGTCTCGGTAGATTGCAGAGGGACCACTGTTGCTCACGTTCTGGTTGATACCGGTTCATCTTTAAACGTCCTACCAAAGAAAGCATTGGACAGACTAGACTGTGAAAGTTTGACCTTAAAGCCCAGAAATATCATTGTTAGAGCCATCGGCGATTCTAAGCGGATGGTTCACGAAGAAGTGGACATCCCAATTAAGGTGGGAACGGAAATTTTCAACTCTACATTTTATGTGATGGACATCCGTCCTTCATATTCATGCTTGTTGGGAAGGCCATGGATCCACAACGCTGGGGCAGTCACTTCTTCTCTACACCAAATGCTAAAATATCCAGTCCAGGGTAAAATCATAACAGTTCATGGTGAGAAGGAGTATATGATAAGTCACCTTAACTCTTTCCGCTATGTGGAGTTAGATGGTGAATTCATAGAAACACATTTCCAACACTTTGAAGAGGTTTCTCCTGAAGTTGCGGTAGCCAAGACAATGACTACGGTACCCATCATTACCAAGCATGTGTCCCGGATGTCATTCCTTAAAGATGCGAAGGCTGTAATCAAGGAAGGAGGAAGTACAGTTTGGGGTCAGCTACCAGATTTTCCTTTCAAAACAGATAAGTTCGATTTAGGTTTCACTGCTGCTAGTCAGAAAGTTGTGCGTCGCTCCCGGGCTGGAGGACCACCATTAAAGATCACTCATCACGAAGTTCATGCTTTGGAAGATGTTGAAGATGAGAGCAATTTTGAAGACTGGATCTTTCCAACTATTGAAGGAGGACTGAACAACTGGGAGGCGAAAGACTTCATTCCCATTACTTTCATCAATCAGTAATTTATCTTTTGAACATTTCCTGTTTGGTCTGTAATAATTATTAAACAATTCGTACACTCTTCTCGCCTTATGCCTTACCCGGGGCATATAGGTCCATTTGTAAGAGTTTTGATTCTTCATTTTCATATGCCATTTTTAATGAATCATGGATGTTTTCATATATAAAATTTTGTGTTCATTTTCTTTCCTTTTACATTTTATTTGCTTAAAGGTGGCTATCCCTTACACACACCCACACTCACAAAATGCAGGTACCCGTCCACTCCGGATTCCATGGGTAACAATTCTGCTATGGCCTTCAGTGACTCTGGAGATCTGGTCAATCATGCCGAATACGAAGGTGATGAAGACTGTGAAGTGCCTGGAGAATTGGCTAGACTTTTGCAACAAGAAGAAAGGGCTATTCTGCCCCATGAAGAGTTGTTAGAGACTATCAATTCGGGTACTGCTGAAGACAGAAAAGAGGTTAAAGTGGGTGCCAACCTAGAGCCAAGTGTCAAAGAGTGCTTAGTTCAGCTGTTGAATGAATATGTTAAGATCTTCGCCTGGTCCTACAAAGACATGCCTGGACTGGATACAGATATTGTGGTTCACCGTCTCCCTACAAGAGAAGACTGTCCACCAATTAAACAGAAAGTCCGCCGAATGAGGCCCGACATGTCTGAAAAGATCAAAGCTGAAGTGATGAAGCAGTTCAATGCTGGCTTTCTTGCTGTTACTTCCTATCCATAATGGGTTGCTAACATTGTGCCCGTGCCTAAGAAGGACGGCAAAGTCAGAATGTGCGTGGATTACAGAGATTTAAACAGGGCTAACCCTAAAGATGATTTTCCACTACCACACATTGACATCTTGGTTGGCAATACAGCTCAACACAAGGTATTCTCTTTCATGGACGAATTTTCAGGGTATAATCAGATCAGAATGACCCCCGAAGACATGGAGAAGACTACTTTTGTTACGCAGTGGGGTACCTTCTGTTATAAAGTGATTCCATTCGGACTGAAGAATGCCGAGGCAACCTATCAGCGAGCCATGGTAGCTTTGTTTCATGACATGATACATCATGAGATCGAAGTCTACGTAGACGACATGATAGCCCGTTCACAAACAGAAGAAGAACACCTCGACCATCTGCAAAAGCTGTTTGTCAGGTTAAAGGAATACAAGCTTAGACTGAACCCTAGCAAGTGAACTTTCGGAGTCAGGTCCGGTAAACTTTTGGGATTTATCGTCAGCAACAAAGGAATTGAGGTCGATCCTGCCAAAGTCAAAGCTATATAAGAAATGTCTGCCCCTCGCATTAAAAAGGAGGTCAGAGGTTTCTTAGGACGCCTAAACTACATTGCAAGGTTAATTTCTCACCTAACATCTACCTGTGAACCAATCTTCAAGCTGCTGAAGAAAGATCAGGTGGTTAAATGGAATGATGATTGTCAATTTGCTTTCGATAAGATCAAGGAGTATTTGCTGGAACCTCCTATCTTGATGCCACCCGTCGAAGGAAGGCCATTAATCATGTATCTGTCTGTTTTGGATAATTCAATGGGGTGCGTATTGGGCCAACATGACGAGTCTGGCCGAAAAGAGCATGCCATTTATTACCTTAGCAAAAAGTTTACCGACTGTGAGACTCGCTACTCACTGCTCGAGAAAACTTGCTGCACTTTGGTATGGGCTGCTCACCGGCTAAGGCAGTATATGTTGACACATACCACCCTGCTGATTTCTAAAATGGATCCAATCAAGTACATCTTCGAGAAGCCTGCTTTATCTGGAAGAATAGCTAGATGGCAGATGATCCTCACCGAATATGATATATAGTACACGACCCAAAAAGCTATAAAGGGGAGTGTGCTAGCCGATCATCTGGCTCATCAAGCTGTCGAAGATTACCAATCCATGAGGTTCGACTTTCCCGACGAGGATATCATGACTTTGGACAACATTGAAGGAAATGGACCGTATGACGGACCTGAACAAGGATCCCGATGGACCCTGTACTTTGATGGTGCTTCAAATGCACTTGGCAACGGTATCGGCGCGGTACTTACCTCCCCGGAAGGTTGCCATACACCTTTCACTGCTAGACTCTGCTTCAGCTGCACCAACATGGCCGAGTATGAAGCTTGTATCTTTGGTCTCAAGGCCGCTATTGACTTGGGAATCAAATCTTTGATTGTATTTGGGGACTCCACTTTGGTTATCAGTCAAATCAAAGGAGAGTGGGATACTAAACATCCAAACCTCATCCCTTAAAAAGAACATGTCCTGACATTGTTACCACACTTCGAGCAGATTACCTTCGAGCACTTCCCGCGAGAAGAGAATCAGCTAGCAGATGCGCTAGCTACAATGTCCTCCATGTTTAAACTTAATTGGGATAATGAGGATCCCCAAATCACCGTTGAGCGAATGGACAAACCTGCACATTGTCACGAGATTAATACCGAAGAAGTAGTGGAACAACCCTGGTTTCACGAAATCAAAAGGTATCTCAAGACTCGAGAATATCCTGAAGGAGCTTCAGTCAACGACAAAAAGTTCTTAAGGAGATTTGCTACCAAGTTCTTCCTGAGCAATGGTATCCTATACAAGCGCAACCATGATTGTGTTCTGCTTCATTGTGTGGACAAGGTTGAAGCTGAGCAAATCATGGCTGAACTACATAATGGCACCTTTGGCACCTACTCAAGCGGTCATACGATGGCTAAGAAGATTCTACGAGCAGGCTACTATAGGTCTATCATGGAAGCTGACTGTCATCAATATTCCCGTACTTGTCACAAATTCCAAATCTATGCTGACAAGGTACATATTCCTCCAGTCCCCCTCAATGTCCTAACGGCTCCTTGGCCCTTCGCAATGTGGGGTATCGACATGATTGGAGAGGTCAAGCCTACAACATCCAATGGACACTGTTTCATCCTGGTGGCCATTGATTACTTTACCAAGTGGGTCGAAGCAACTTCCTTCGCCTCCGTTACAAAGAATGTGGTTGCTCGCTTCATCAAGAGGAACCTCATATGCCGGTATGGTGTCCCCGACAGAATTATTATTGACAACGGTACGAACCTGAACAACACTATGATCACCGCTCTATGCGAGCAGTTCAAGATTCAACATCACAACTCGTCTCCCTATCGGCCTAAGATGAACGATGATGTCGAAGCTGCGAACAAAAATATCAAGAAGATCATTCAAAAGATGACAGTCACCTACAAGGACTGGCATGAGATGTTACCCTTTGCTTTGCACGGGTACCATACCACGACACACACTTCAACTGGGGAAACACCCTATTCTTTGGTGTACAACATGGAAGCTGTTTTACCTATCGAGGTTCAGATTCCCTCCTTGAGAATCATGAAAGATGTCGGTTTGAATGAAGACGATTGGATTCAGACCCGGCTTGATCAACTTAACTTGATTGATGAAAAACGACTTACTGTCGTTTGTCATGGTCAGACATATCAAAAACGTATGATCAAGACTTTCAACAAGAAAGTCAAGAGACAAGTATATCAAGTCGGGGACCTTGTAATCAAGCGAATCATCTTGTCGCAAAGTGATCCCAGGGGCAAATGGACTCCTACTTACTCCACTGGGGAATGTTGAGATCTGCTGGGGATATCCAACTTCCTTAAGGCTGACAGTAGACTAACTCTGCTTGGAGAGAGTATCGCTGACTTGCTAGGGATATTGTGCCTTTTCAGGGCTGACGGGAGACCAACTCTGCTCGGGGGAGAGTATTGCTGAAACCTGTCCTTACTCTACGGGGAGTGGAGGTAATTTGGTCATGTTCTTCAGTTGGACTTACCTTGGTACCTTGGTGGACAGAGCAACTAGATCGTTCAGATAATTCTTATTGCCCCTGTTTCTGTGGGAGAAGATATCTGTGGAGGTGCTTGATGACTGCCGATTGACAAATCTTCTTCTGGTAGGAAAGTGACGAGATGACGGAACATAGTCGTACGCTTTTGATCCCTAACTTTTGCCTGGACCTCCCTTTCGGGTTTTCAGTCCACCGGGATACCCATTTTTGCCCAAGCCTCCTTTTCAGGTTTTCGACTTGCCGGGTGTACAGATTTTTTCATTTCATCCCTTATTTTTGCCCGAACCCTTTTGGTTCGCCGGGAAGCCCTTATTTTTGCCTAGGTGTGTCAACCTAGCGGGTCTTTGATTATGCGTAGTATTTTTTCGACTATGTCCACGTTCTCAAAATGTAGGGAGATGCCCCTGTTGATAGTGTTGTGTTGCCATGCTACCAGAAGATGTCTGATTTAGGCAAGATTCATTGCTGGAATGCCCCAAGTGACTCGGGCGGAGATTTGCCCCAAGCTGGTTGGCCTTTTGAGAGATTCTCCGAATCTTGACTTAACTGCCCCAGATGATGGACAATGATCATGTCTGCCCCTTGGTTGGAAATGCTCTTGTTCACTAGGTATTCGTCGTGCGAATTTCTCTGCTGTTCAAACAAATAGTCACATATGCAAACAATGTTATTTCAAAAATGCAAAGCTTATGTCTGTCTTGAAGTTTTTGAAAATGCAGTTTTCATAAAAACAAGTGAATTTTTTGTAAACTGTGATGTCAACTCAAGATTTTACAGCAAGCCCTACAGGAGTCAGGATACCTTTTGTAACAGTATGCTTTCGAACTAACCCGTGCTTCAGCTAGGACTTTTAAGGGTTATAACGTGGCCTGGTTCACGGTTTAAGAAACAAAGGATAAAGGCTCAAAGTATTTGTACCCACCCGTTCTTCGTGATGTTCTTCAAACCTAAACTCAGCTGATCGCGCGTCAGACTTTGTTTGAGTCTTTGCTTTGATATTCCGGTGATGGTTCAGACATTGACAGTTTATTTTGAATAGGCAGCCATTTCTTTTTTTGTCGAGGGTTTGTGGGACCTCTTTCTTTTTGACTTCGTTATCCCTGTTTTTGCAAGTCTCCTTCATAGGTTTTGACTTATTGGGCTTTTATTTCTGCGAAATGATGACTGCCTGTCTTTATGATTATTCAGAACCATCACTGTCTTTTCTTTCAAAAGGACTTCTTTTGATGTCATTCGCTATGCACTTGGATCAACAGAGAGAACTACCCTGCCCCAGGTTATGATTAAGGGTTTTAATTTTGTGCGAAAAGAAAAAACTCCTACTTCTTTGGCTCGAAGGGGTTGACGAGGGATTATCTTCCTTATAACTCCGGTGTTTAAGAATTGAAACAATGCCTGTACCTCATCAGCGGGGTCTGTTCAAAAGCGTACTGTAAGGATCGTGGTATCGTTTTCGTCATCCTCCCTCAAGAGGCTTAGAATTATTAATCGAGCGTTGAACATCACAAAAAATGAAAGCAATTTTGAATATAGTGAAAACAATTGTATTAATTCAAAAACAGACATATGCGATGCATTAACGGAATAAAAGAGTTTGCTATGACATTAATTGTTTGTATAAGCAAAGAAAAATACAACTCGGAAATTCAAATAAACAAAAGCCTTCAATGATTGGGCAAAGGAGCAGTGATTATGTTTGGAGTCTCTGGTGATTCAAACTGAATCTCTTTGGCATCAATCATGTCTTGAATCTTGTTCTTCAGAGGCCAGCAGTTGTCCGTAGTATACCCCGGGCTATCAGAGTGGTATGCACACCTCTCATTAGGATGGTAGTTAGGGGCGGAAGTGTTTGGATTCTGAAGAGGAGCCCTTAAGGTGATCAGCCCTGCCTTCAACATTTGTTGTAATGCTTGATCCAGTGACATATTGATCTTAGTGAACTGCCGTTTGGGTGCGACCTCCTTACGTTGCTGCCCCTGTCTTTGCTGAGCAGGCATAGGATTAGAGATTTGGGTTGCCCCTACATGTTGATCATGACGACTCTTTTTACCATGCACAGCATTGGACTCCTTTTTCCCATGGTATGGCTTTTTATGAGTGTCAGAAGGTGTGGCCTCTTGGATCTTCCCACTTCTGATACCAGCTTCAATTCTTTCCCCAGTCAAGATCAGATCTGTAAACCCAGCAGAAGAATTCCCAATCAGGTGGTTGAAGAATGGACCAGACAGGGTCCCCAGAAACATGTCCACGAGCTCCCGGTCAGTTAGAGGTGGTTGCACCCTTCCAGCAAGGTCTCTCCACTTTTGCGCGTACTCCTTAAAACCTTCACCCGTCCCTAGTGACATACCCTAGAGTTGGGTACGTGTAGGAGCGAGGTCGGCATTGTACTGATACTGCTTGTAGAACGCAGTAGCCAAGTCCTCCCAGTTACGAATACTGGCTCCATCTAGCTGATAGAACCATTCGAGTTGAGTCCCTGAAAGACTTTCCTGGAAGAAATGGATCCATAGATTCTTGTCAACAGTATACGGTTGGATCTTCCTCACATATGATCTGAGATGCAGCTTAGGGCAGGAAGCTCCATCATACTTCGCAAAAGATGGTGCCTTGAACTTGTGTGGGATCACCACCCCAGAAGATAAACCCAGATCTCCAAAATCCAACCCAGGCACCTGTTGAATTTCCATGGCACTCAGACGATCCTCTAACTGCTTGTACCTGTCTTCAGCGGGAGGGTACTGCTCCTCATTGAAATCAGTCTCGTTGTCGGAGACCACTGGACTAGGAACCTCTCCCTCTTGGGGACTGTCCTTCCCAACAGATGGGGTAGTCAGCTCAGCTTCATTTTGTGAGCCATTCCCAGGTTTGCGTCTAGGGTTGAACAGCACATTCCTCTTCTTCTTCTTCTTCATAAGCAGAGTCTTCAATTCCTGTTGACCTTGGGCTAAGCTCATAACCATCTCTTGGAACTGGGCATTCTGGGCCTGGAGGGCTTTGATAGCTTGTTCATTGGATGATTCAGGATTCATGATGACTGCTGAAATAAACAGCGAAGAAGATTAAGCAACCTGTAAAAGGGTACCTGTTATGCAATGATATGTATGATATGCATGTGTTGTACCCCAAAATTTTCCCTCCCATTTCTCATTGATTTCTCACCACAAAACCCTTGGAGATCAAGGTCCAGTTAGGATTCCATCTGCTCAAGATTTCTCCTTGCACTGTTGACCCAAATTAGGGTTTGTGTTTGCACAAAGAGGTTTTGACCAAAAATGCCTAATATGACTTTCATGCTTCATATTGGACTCCCAAGTTTATCCATATCAAGTTTCAAGCCTTGATTCCAAGTTTTGCCCAGTCAATTGGACAGTTGACCTAGAAATCAACTGTATTGGGGAAAAAGTCAACTGTGGCCAATTGACAGTCAAATCTCATGAAAATTGACCCACATCAACATTATAAACTCACATGGACCATTTGATCAAGTTTGGATCACAATTCCACAGGAAATTTGATCAGATCACCAAAAGGGCAAAATGGTCATTTTTAGGGTTTTGACTGCACAAAGGCAATTTTTGACTGTCTGACCTAGCCAATGACAAACCAAGCTCACATATGGACTCAAGTACCCCATGGAATTGTCTTGACATGCTCAACAAGTTCAAAAGATCCCAAATGCACAAGATTGACAGTTGAATTTCCCAGTCAATTGATCAATTTTGACTGTATACTGAAAAGTCAAACTTTGACTTTTTGGTCAAAATCAAGAGTCAAGATTCATTTTTCATCAAAATATGCCAAATCATGAAACTTGTTCATCAAGAAATCAAGAATTGCAAATTAGGGTTTGAAATGAGAATTTTTCATAACTTAGAATTTTTCTAAGTTATGAAAAACCCTAATTTTTTCCCAACTTGGCCCCACTTTCTCACCAAGATTCATTTGGATTCAAGCAAAAGTCAAAACATGAAAGTTGTAGCCTATTGCATAATCTACAACTTTGATTCACAAAGTTTTCCCAAAAGAAGCTTTTTATCTCAAGTTACAATTTTTGGAACAAGGGTACCAAACCATTCTTAACTTAGTGAAAATTTGACCTATTTTAGGCAAGGTTTTTTCCTAACTTCAAGACCATTTTTCACATACTTCCACTTGTAATTTCAATTTGCATTTCAAATATGGATTGCATTACACATTCCAAGCTTTCCAAAATGTCCAAGAACTCATCAAACAACCTCATGGTTAGGGAGAATCGAATTTGGCAAGTTGGAAAAAAGTCACTTTGATTCATGGCCATGTACATGTTCATAACTTGTGCAATTTTTCAAATCAGCATGCTTCCCTTGAATACAGGCCTCTAAACCATCCAAAACTCATAAATTTAATGCAAACTCTTTGTGCCAAGACCATGTTCTATGTGTTCAAGCATTGCATGATGGATTAATCCCAAAATAGATAAAGCACTTTAACCATTTTTGCAAAAAGTGAGCTTTATGTCAAGTTGTAAATCAGCAAGTACAGATAAAATCTCTTTGGCACAAGATTATGAACAAAACACACTGATCAAGGGGAAGGTTAGCAACACATTAGGGGGGCCTCTAGCTGTCTAAAACTCAAGTGGACATTTGCTTGCTTAAGTGTGAAGAAATGTGGCATAACACAACAGAACTTTCATCTCAGCACAAAGAAGCCTAAGCAAATACTTTGTACACATTCAAGACATCCATTCTGAACTAGAACACAACCCCAACACCTCCATTGCCCTCTAGAATACAGAACCACCCTCAAACTGCCCAAACAGAGCACCTACTGCAGTTTGAGTGCTAACTCTCATCCCTTCCATGCATTCTTGCTAAAAACTCATCAAACACACTCCACAACATCCCTTGAAGCTAATCCAAACCTCAAACACGACCTGTAACTCCTCTAAAACAGTTTGGCCATTTTCATTTTTCTGATTTGCAGGTGGAGTTCTACAACTCGATTCAGCTAGCTTCAAAGCAAAGTAAAACTTGGAATAGCATCCCTGGACATCAAGGAAGTTGTACCAATCATCATCTTGCTCTGAAAACTCCTCCATTGCCAGACACGATTCCAACTGAGAAGGTATATTCATGAACTTCTAACTCTTAGTGTAGGCATCATTAGCTTTAAGTTTGTGAATAAGAAGTGTTCTACTCATGCCCCTGAATCTGTACATACTTTTACTTTCCATTTATTTTGCCTGAGCTATGAGAATTTAAGGTCTGAATGTTGATAAAAAGTTAGGTTAGGATTTGGGAATGATAAAATTCTCTCTCATTTCTGAGAGTTAGGATGAGTTCTTTACATATTTAGAATCGTGGCTTGATGATTAACATTTCTTATGTTGAAAGTTTGTGCAAAAAGTCAAAGAATCCAGATGTTTGAATTAGAGTACAGGCGCGCATTTTGGAACATTTTTCTGGCTGGAGGTTGAAGAAAGACTTGGTGGGCTGGACCTGCTTTGTTTTTTCTTTTCACACCACATTTTCACTTTGACACCCCCTGAGCCCATTTTGTTTGTTTTAATGACTTTTTGATTTTTCTTTTTTTATTCTAACTTATTTATTTTTGCTGATAATATTAAAAACATAAAAAATATTTTTTACACCATTTTTATATTTTTAGGTATTTATTTGTTTATATGGACATTTGTACATAAATAATATATAAATACTATTATTTAGAAAAACTAGAAAAATAATGCAAATATATTTTATTTCTGATTTTTATTTTATTTTCTCTTTTGAAAACATTTTATATCAAAAATACTTTTTTTACAAATATTAAATATTATTATTTTGTATATATAATACATATTTAGTGAATAATAAAGATATTTATATATATATTAGTATATTTAGGTAAATAATACAAAAAATATATGCATTTTTATTTTATTAATATTTGACATAAAAAATACTTTTTTATGAATATACTTCATTTTTTATTTTATTTTGTACATAATTATTAAATATTGTACACATTAAATAAATATTACCTTTTATTTAATAAAATTAGGGTTTTACCCTTAAAACACAAAAACTCCAAAAAAATAATACTTTTTATTTTTGTTTATTTGACAAAAAAAATACTCTTTTTTCATACATATAAAAAACCCTTTTTGCATCTTGCATATTTATTTTATTTCTATTTAATTTGTGCAAATTAATTATATTGTAAATAATTCCAAATTGATGTAATAGCTAGGTTTAAATTCCTTGTCAAAATACCCCCATTTGAACATTTGTACCCCCCTTCCCATATTGTATTGTAATAGTGTAGGAACTTTACTTTTCGCACTTTAACGCTTTCTAAATATACCATGTTAGAATTAGGGTTTGTATGCAAATAAAAAGAACAAAAATAGTTTGACCTAATTTCAAGATAAACAAGCATGAAAATGGACAACACTTATCACACTTGCACCCCTAGGGTATTCCACTTGTTGCCTTCAATAAATGGGCCATATTGTATGTTAGGTTTCTTTGGGCAAAAACAAAACAAACAATCAAATGATCATTAGTCCCTCGATGACG
Organism: Vicia faba; assembly: GCA_948472305.1. Lineage (NCBI taxonomy): Eukaryota > Viridiplantae > Streptophyta > Magnoliopsida > Fabales > Fabaceae > Vicia > Vicia faba. Next base: position 96,167 of record CATIWC010000902.1, on the reverse strand, counting down.
CTTTCGAAAAGTTGCCTAAAATGATCAAGTCCCTTAAAGAAAATTTCCCAAAGATACTTAGCACCATTGCAATTATGGTCTAAACGATGACCCGCGCCCGTCCCTTTCACATCCTAACACAAGATTGTCCACCAAATGCAATGGTGGAACAAAATTGTTAAAAGGGTTAAAACATAGCAATAATCTTTGAGAACTTTAGGGTAGATAGCTCTTAAGTACTTGTCAACTTGCAAAACAAAAACACTTGCCTATTTTCAAACCACACTTCACAAACACTTTTAAAACAAACTTTCAAAAACCTTGAAACATCTTTTCAAAAAGACAAACACCTTTTGTAAAACATTCGAGTAAAGAATTGTTACAAGGGTAGCCTAGACAAGGCATCTTTTTCAAAACATTTTCAAAACCACACACAAAGCACCATTTCAAACAATTGAAAACCAAGGCAAGTTGATCTAAGCAAGTACCTAAGAGCCCATGGATAACCATGGATAGAAAGGGTGCTAATACCTTCCCTTTCTATAATCTACTCCCCGAACCCACGAAAAAATCTCAAAGGTTTTTGCTGTGCTTTTTTAAACCTTTCCTTAGGATAAAATAAAAAGTCGGTGGCGACTCTTGCTTAACCGAAACATTTGCGAAAACAAACGCAAAACAATAGTCAGTTCTCCCACCGTATCACAGAACTGGCGAATCTGCTGGGGACAATTTTAAAAGTGGAGTAACCTTAGGGCTTAGATCACCCTCTTGCATGACTAATTGTTTGATTTGATTGCTTTATACTTTGGCTCTCTTATTTGGGTTTGCAATCATACACCCGGATTTTGGGAAACATTTCATAGATAGCAATACGTTGTGGAAACTGTGCGGGGTATACCGACACGGTCGAAGCAATAGCTATATTAGTGCGACATATTTGTGAGTACCGGTAACCCTTGAGTTCAATCAAGGAGAGTACGGGGCCGCTGAGTGATGTCACTAAGCACTAATGACCTAGAACCTTACTTGACCAGCTTGGCCTTTTATTAGGGGTAGTGAGATGACCGGCTTTGGTGCAGTCCGAAGTTGGTAGATACTCGATACTACACTCATTGAGGGTTGTTTTCTTGGAATATTTTGGTCGCTAGTTAAGTGGCTAAACCGAAACAATGAACAATGAAAACAATCCAGTGATATTGAGCTCCTTAGAACCCGGTTACTATTTATAGGACAGGTTTTTAAGCCAACTACACTCAAGAGGGTACTTACCTATGAAACCCCATGCAAGCCTGAAACTAGGGTTTGGATCTTCATCTTTGTTCTTGTTTTGTAGGTCATGGAAATTCTTCGCAGAAAAACCATCCAAGTCAACCTTGTGAGAATCTCTCCTCAACTCAAGGAGCTCACCTCAAGAATTCCGGAAAGCTTATCCTTCAGTGAAAGGCATGGTAGACTGCTCAGCTTAGTCAACACCAACATTGAAGAAGACATGATGAAAGTGCTATTCCAGTTCTTTGACCCCCTTCACCACTGTTTCACTTTCCCTGATTACCAGTTGGTTCCCACTTTGGAGGAGTTTTCTCAACTCCTAAGAATCCCTATCCTTAATCAACTACCCTTCAACGGTACGAAAAAGGAACCAAAGCCGGAAGATGTTGCTCGAGCATTACATCTACAACCATCCGACATCAAGGGGCATTGGGAAACCAGAAGCAGCGTCAAAGGATTCTTAGCAAAATTCTTGTTTGAGAAGGCACAAGAATGTTGGAATTCATTGGACCTACAAGCCTTTGAAGAAATTGTGGCACTCTTTATCTATGGGTTGGTCTTGTTCCCAAATTCTGACCAATTGGTAGATGTCAACACCGTCAAAATCTTCTTGTCCAGAAACCCAATACCAACATTGCTTGGGGACATTCTTCACTCATTTTACACACGAACAATGAGAAAGAGGGGTGTTCTCATGTGCTGTACTCCTCTCCTTGCAAGGTGGTTTATTTTGCACCTTCCACAATCTGTCTTGAAGAATGACCAAGGCTCAAGGTGGTCCCAACGGTTGATGACTCTTACTCACTCTGATGTACATTGGTGTTCTCGGTCCAGAGAAAATGTCATCATCGTCGATCATTGTGGAGAGTTTCCTAATGTTCCTTTACTTGGAATCAGAGGAGGTATCACCTACAACCCTTGCCTAGCTTTGAGGCAATTTGGATATGCACGGAGGGATGGCCCTCATGACATGTTGATTCCTGACCTAGTTTTTGACTTCGACAATGATGCGCAAGGACTTCGCCAAAGATTCATCAGAGCTTGGGGGAGGCCCAACAAGGTTGATAGCAAGACTCTGGGACACAAGAACTCCATCCCTCTTGAGCCTTATCTCAAGTGGGTACGAGCCCGAGCCCAAAGTCTAATGATGCCTTATCCTCATGTACTCCCTTTGATTAAAGAGCCCGTCAATGAAGGAGGGATTCCCTACACCATCCTACATCCTGACATGCCTACATCGTGGGAGGAAATGCAGAAAAGTTGGATTCATCTCAAGGAGGAACGGAACACCTTTGAAGCCAGCTTCTACGCCAGTGAGAAGAAGGTTTTAGAGCTCACCCGCCGACTCCATGAGCAAGAGGCCCTCAACACCTACATCGCACCAAAGAGGATGCGCAATGTCTTTTTACCTTGAGAAGTTGTTTTTGTAATATTTGGCCCATGGGGCATTTATGTACTAACAAATTTCTTCTTAATATGACGTGCGTTCCTTTTTGTCTACAACAATCTTGAACGTTCTAAATTCTTGAATGCATTGCATACACAAGCATATCATTCATCATGTGCATAAGCAGGTCTCACTCCAGGTTTCCTTATCTATCTGCTGTTTATTTCAGTAGGATGGATCTCGAGCAAACAGTCAAAGACCTACAAGCCCAGAATGCACAATTCCAGCAACTCCTGACGACCTTGGCTAAAGGTCAGGAGGATCTCAAGACCTTGCTGGGGAATAAAGACCCAGTGAAAAAGAAGAAAAAGAGACTCGGGGTGGCTACTTTAGGGAGAAGATTTGACGGAGAGGCCAGGAGAGTGCTTGAATTTCCTCCTACTTCTGATGAAGGGACCAGTAAAGGAGGTGGGGCTGCGGTACCTTCCGAGTCCGATGTGGAAGAAGAGGAGGTCGAAGAGGATGAAGACTATTCTGATCAACAATACCCTCCAGCTGATGATAAATACAAAGGTTTAGAAGACAGGTTGGCCACCATGGAACTACAGAGGGTACCGGGTTTGGATTTTGAAGACTTGGGTTTGGTTGCCGGGATTGTGATTCCCCCAAAATTCAAAGTGCCAGTTTTTGTGAGGTATGATGGGCTGTCCTGCCCAAAAATGCATCTCAGGTCCTACGTAAGAAAGATTCAACCCTATACGGCCGATAAAAACCTTTGGATTCATTTCTTTCAAGACAGCCTTTCTGGGGCTCAACTGGAGTGGTTTTATCAGCTAGAGGGAACCAGCGTCCGAAATTGGGAAGACTTGGCCACCGCCTTTTACAAACAATATCAGTACAATTCTGACCTTGCTCCTACTCGTACCCAACTTCAGGGTATGTCACTAGGAACAAACGAAGGATTCAAAGAATATGCACAAAAATGGAGGGATTTGGCTGGCAGGGTGCAGCCTCCTTTAACCGACCGTGAACTTGTTGATATGTTTCTAGGGACCCTATCTGGGCCATTTTTCAATCATCTGATTGGTAACTCTTCCGCTGGGTTTACCGATTTGATCTTAACAGGCGAAAGAATAGAAGCTGGCATCAAGTCAAGAAAGATTCAGAAGGGTGTTGCTGCAAGTGTTGAGAAGAAACCTTTCAAGAAGGAAACAATTGTTGTATACTCCCAAAGAAGAGCAGGGAAGACTGAGCGCCAGCCAACTGTGGGGGCCATAATGATTCAAAACCCTTCAAGTGAGCAGCCTCGCTATAACCAGTCCAGACTAAATCAACAACAAGTGGAACGGCCACAACGGCAGTTCACCCGTATTAATATGACTCCAGCGCAAGTGCTTCCCCATCTGTTGAAGTTGAATCTCGCCACTATCAAAGAGGCACCAAAGAATGTGAATACGTCCTCTCCGCATTATCATCCTAATGCTAAATGCGCCTACCATTCTGACAGTGTCGGGCACGACACCAACGATTGTTGGGCACTCAAGCATAAAATCCAAGACCTGATAGAGGCGAAGGAGGTGGAGTTCGATGCTCCGGAGAAGCCTAATGTGATATCTGCTCCCATGCCGAAGCACGGCCGAAATGTCAATGCCATTGAAGAAGATTTGTATGTTGCCGATGTCAATGATCTGATAACTCCATTGTTAACCATCAAGTTGAATCTGTTAAGGGCCGGGATCTTCCCGGGATGTAAAGAAGATTGTTATTGTTGTTACTCTCTGCCGTTTGATTGTCCGTTACTGAAGAAAGGCATCCAAGGCCTAATGGATAGTCGACAAATTTTGTTTGAAAAAGTTTCTGCTGTTCCAACCCATACTGAAGATGTCTCAATCATAACCATTCACGCCAATCTTTCCAAGGCCGTCAGAAAGCCTGTTAAGATTACACTAGTTACGAAGTCTGTTCCTTTGAAGATAACAATGCCATGGCCTGTCCCCTATGTTTCTGAGAAGTCAATACCATGGAACTATGGCGGTGACGTCAACTACCATGGTATTAAACAAATCGAAATAACTGAAGAAAGTTCAGATGATGAAGAAGCCAGCATTGGAAACATTGCAGGCACGAGCAAAATCACTCGTAGCGGGAGAATATTTTCTCCAGAGATTGCCCCTCCAAGAGAAATCTTTGGACCCTCATCTGCCGACAAGGTTATCCCTGCACCAATAAAACTCTCCGCTAGAACCCCATTGATTGAAGATGTTGTTGTTCCCAGTTTTGTCCCTCCTACCGCTGCTGATAAAGGTAAGGGAATCCAAGATGAGCTCGTCAGGACGAGGGCTCAACCCTTGGTCATCCCGGAAACCTCCAAGAAAGAAATGGATGAGATCTTGAAGATAATCAAAAGGAGTGATTACGATATGGTAGAACAACTGGGGCAAACCCCCTCAAAGATCTCCATGCTGGCACTACTACTTTGCTCGGAAGCGCACGCTAAAGCTTTGATCAAATTCCTGAAGGCAGCCCATGTGCCCCAGGAAACCTCTGCAGATCAATTTCAGAATTGCGTGGCTAGCCTGACTGCAGACAATGGATTATGTTTCTCTGATGCCGACCTAACTCCTAAGGGTAGAAACCACAATGATGCTTTGCACATTTCAGTCGAGTGCCGAGGAACTACTCTCGCACATGTCTTGGTCGACACTGGTTTGTCGCTGAATGTACTGCCTAAGAAGGCTTTGGACCGACTAGATTGTGAAGGGTTAGAGTTGAAGCCAAGTGATATTGTTGTCAGAGCTTTCGATGGTTCGAAGAGAATGGTCCATGGGGAGGTTGAAATTCCCATCAAGATAGGCACTGAGGTGTTTAAATCTACTTTCTATGTGATGGACATCCGTCTATCATACTCTTGCTTGTTGGGTAGGCCTTGGATACACCATGCTGGGGCAGTCACCTCCTCCTTACATCAGATGTTGAAGTATCCTGTTAAGGGAAAGATCATTACCGTCCATGGTGAAGAGGAGTACATGATCAGCCACTTAAACTCCTTCCGGTATGTGGAGGTAGAAGGGGAGTTCATTGAGATGCCTTTCCAGCATTTCGAAGAAGTCCTTCCAGAAGTAACAGTAGCAAAGTTGGCAGTTGAAGCACTGAGGCAGATGGCCAGGATGACATCTCTGGAGGACGCAAAGGCCGCAATAAAGGAGGGGAAGAATTCAGCATGGGGACAATTGCCTGATATTCCGCATAAAACAGATAAATTTGGATTAGGGTTCACTACCGCGGGCCAGAAAGCTATGCGCCGTTCGAAGATTGAAAGAGCGCCAGTCAAAATTTCTCCCTACGGAATCAACGCTTTGGAGGATGAAGACATAGAGAGCAACATCGAAGAGTGGATCTACCCAACTGTCAAAGGGGGATTGTGCAACTGGGAAGCAAAAGACTTTGTCCCCATCACTTTTATTCATCAGTAATTTATCTGTCAAACATTTCCTATTTGGTCTGTAATATTTATTTTCAAACAATCCGTACACTATCTTTTCACCTCATGCCTTGCCCGGGGCATGTAGGTCCATTTGTAAGGGTTTTGATTATTTTTCATATCCATATGCCATGTTTAATGATTCATTGGACGTTTTTCATTTGATAAACTGCTTGTGTTCATTTTCTTTCCTTTTGCATTTTTGTTTAAGGATGGCTATCCCTTACACACACCCACACTCACAAATGCAGGTACCCATCCACTCCGGATTCCATGGGTGATGATTCTGCTATATCCTTCAATAACTATGAAGATCTGGTCAATCAAGCCGAGTATGAAGATGACGAAGGTTGTGAAGTACCAGGGGAACTAACCAGACTTCTACAGCAAGAGGAAAGGGCCATCTTACCGCACGAAGAGTCATTGGAAACTGTCAACTTAGGGACCGAGGAAGACCGAAATGAGGTGCAAGTGGGTGCCAATCTGGAACCAAGTGTTAAGGAATGCCTGATACAGTTGTTGAATGAGTATGTTGAAATCTTCGCTTGGTCTTATGAAGACATGCCGGGTTTAGACACAGACATCGTGGTTCACCGTCTCCCCACAAGAGAGGATTGTCCACCGATCAAGCAAAAAGTCCGCCGAATGAGGCCTGACATGTCTGAAAAGATCAAAGCAGAGGTGATGAAGCAATTCGACGCTGGCTTTCTGGCTGTTACGTCCTATCCTCAATGGGTTGCTAACATCGTGCCAGTACCTAAGAAAGATGGAAAAGTCAGGATGTATGTGGACTACCGGGATTTGAATAGGGCCAGCCCCAAAGATGATTTTCCACTTCCACACATTGACATTTTGATCGACAACACAGCTCAGCACAAAGTGTTTTCCTTCATGGATGGATTCTAGGGCTACAATCAAATCAAAATGGCCCCCGAGGACATGGAGAAAACAACTTTTGTCACGCAATGGGGCACTTTCTGTTACAAGGTGATGCCGTTCGGGCTGAAGAACGCTGGGGCAACTTATCAACGCGCCATGGTAGCTTTGTTTCATGATATGATACATCATGAGATTGAAGTTTACGTAGACGATATGATAGCTCGGTCACAAACAGAAGAGTAGCACCTTGAACATCTAGAAAAGCTGTTTGCCAGATTGAAAGAATACAAACTCAGGCTGAATCCAAGTAAGTGCACTTTTGGAGTTAGGTCTGGTAAACTTCTAGGATTCATTGTAAGCAACAAAGGCATTGAAGTCGATCCAGCAAAAGTGAAAGCAATACAAGAGATGCCTGCTCCCCGTACTGAAAAGGAGGTTAGAGGGTTCTTGGGGCGCTTGAACTATATTTCCAGATTCATCTCTCATCTAACTTCTACCTGTGAGCCAATTTTCAAACTCTTGAAGAAAGATCAGGTAGTCGAATGGAATGAAGATTGCCAAGCTGCTTTTGATAAGATCAAGGAGTATTTGCTAGAACCTCCTATTCTGATGCCACCCGTCGAAGGAAGACCATTGATCATGTATTTGACCGTCTTGGATAACTCAATGGGGTGTGTTTTGGGCCAGCATGACGAGTCTGGTCGAAAAGAGCATGCTATTTATTACCTTAGCAAAAAGTTTACCGACTATGAGACTCGCTACTCACTGCTCGAGAAAACTTGCTGCGCTTTGGTATGGGCTGCTCGCCGACTAAGACAGTATATGTTGACTCATACTACCTTGTTGATTTCCAAAATGGATCCTATCAAGTATATCTTCGAAAAGCCCGCTTTATCTGGAAGGATAGCTAGATGGCAAATGATCCTAACAGAGTATGACATCCAGTACACCACCCAAAAAGCTATAAAAGGGAGTGTACTAGCTGACCATCTGGCTCATCAAGCTATCGAAGATTATCAGCCCATGAGATTTGACTTCCCAGACGAGGACATCATGAATTTGGACAACATTGAAAGTAACGGACCGTATGACGGACCCGAAAAGGGATCCCGATGGACCCTGTACTTTGATGGTGCTTCAAATGCACTTGGAAACGGTATCGGCGCGGTACTCATTTCTCCGGAAGGTTGTCACACACCTTTCACGGCCCGACTTTGCTTCAGCTGCACAAACAACATGGCTGAGTACGAAGCTTGCATCTTTGGTCTCAAGGCTGCTATAGACTTGGGGATCAAATCTTTGATCGTATTTGGGGACTCGGCTTTGGTTATTAGTCAAATCAAAGGAGAGTGGGACACCAAGCATCCCAATCTTATCCCATACAAAGAACATGTCTTGACATTGTTGCCTCATTTCGAGTAAATTACCTTCGAACATTTCCCGCGAGAAGAGAATCAACTAGCAGATGCTCTAGCTACAATGTCTTCCATGTTTAAACTCAACTGGGATAACGAGGCTCCCCAAATCACCATCGAGCGAATGGATGAACCTGCATATTGTCACGAGATTAATACCGAATAAGTAGTGGAACAACCTTGGTTCCATGAAATCAAAAGGTATCTCGAGACTAGAGATTATCCCGAAGGAGCTTCCGTAAATGACAAGAAGTTCTTAAGGAAATTTGCTGCCAAATTCTTCCTGAGCAACGACATCCTTTACAAACGAAGCCATGATTGTGTATTACTCCAATGCGTAGACAAAGCTGAAGCAGAATCGATCATGACTGAGATACACAACGGCACATTTGGCACTCACTTGAGCGGGCATACAATGGCTAAGAAGATCCTAAGGGAAGGCTATTACTGGTCTACCATGGAAGCTGACTGCCATCAGCATTCCCGTACTTGCCACAAATGTCAGGTCTACGCTGACAAAGTTCATATCCCTCCGGTTCCTCTCAACGTCCTGACTGCTCCGTGGCCATTTGCAATGTGGGGCATTGACATGATTGGAGAGATCAAGCCCACGGCTTCCAACGGACATCGCTTCATCCTGGTTGCCATTGACTATTTCACCAAATGGGTCGAAGCAGCTTCCTTCGCCTCTGTTACTAAAAATGTGGTTTCCCGCTTCATCAAGCAAAATCTCATATGCCGGTATGGTGTTCCAGACAGGATCATCACAGACAACGGTACAAATCTGAATAACACGATGATCACCGCTTTGTGCGAACAGTTCAAGATTTATCATCACAATTCATCTCCCTACCGGCCGAAGATGAACGGTGCTGTTGAAGCTGCGAACAAAAACATTAAGAAGATCATTCAGAAAATGACAATCACTTACAAAGACTGGCATGAGATGTTACCGTTTGCTCTACATGGATACCGTACGACGACACGTACTTCAACCGGGGCAACCCCATTTTCGTTGGTATATGGCATGGAAGCTGTCCTGCCTATGGAGGTTCAGATTCCTTCTCTAAGGATTATGAAGGACGCAGGTTTGAATGAAGATGATTGGATGCAGACCCGACTTGATCAACTCAATCTGATCGACGAGAAGCGACTCGCTGCTATATGCCATGGTCAGACGTATCAAAAACGGATGATCAAGGCCTTCAATAAGAAAGTCAGACGTCAAGTGTATCAAGTCGGAGATCTCGTAATCAAGCGGATTATCTTGCCGCAAAGTGATCCCAGGGGCAAATGGACTCCTACATATGAAGGACCATTTGTGATCAAGAGCATAATTTCTGGTGGTGCGATGATTCTAACCACCATGGACGGAGACGATTTGCCGCACCCTGCGAACGCAGACATAGTCAAAAGATACTACGCATAAAATAACCCGACAAGTCGAAAACCCGAAAGGGCGGCTTGGGCAAAAATGGGCATACCGGTGGATCGAAAACCCGAAAGGGCAGTTCAGGCAAAAATTAGGGATAAAAACAAAAAAAATCTGTACACCCGACAAGTTGAAAACCCGAAAGGGCGGCTTGGGCAAAAAGGGGTTTCCCGGTGGATCGAAAACCTGAAAGGGCGATTCAGGCAAAAGTTAGGGAATTAAAGCGTATGACTATGTCTCGTCGGATCACTTCAAAGACAATCTCTTCATCTACCAGTTCCAGGTTTCTGATCAATCCAGTCATCGGCAAACGAAGCATTGAATGGACAGATATTCAAAGTTGTGAAGGCTATAGCGGAACGGAATCCCATGGAATTATTTCACATAGCCATCTTTATTTTGTATAAATCTTTCAATGTTTACCAGACAAAATCCTCTTACTAGGATGCTTGTCTCCTTTGTACAAATATACTCATAGAAAGTCAATACAAATACTTTTCCCAGAAATTTGTGTCATTTCCTTCTTCTTTTCTCTTGCACTATTTGTTTTATTTTGAGAAACGTCCAATGTTTTGTTAAAAAGGCATATGCATTTGAACATAATCATTTCCTTATGAATCAAGAAAGAGGATTACTGATAGGATGAAGGTACAGTTGGATATCTTGATACCTTTTCAAAGGAAATCCCCAAGAGATTTGGAATCCATATCCCCGGCAAGTCTTGAAGCTTATCCCCAGTAGATTCTGGAAGCTTATTCCCCGTAGAGAACAGACGTCTCTCCCGAGCTTTATTCAAAGTTATTCCTCACAAGGACTTATAACTGGGTTATCCTCAGATTATTGCCACGAAAGATCGCACTCGGCAAGTTTCTTCCTATCCCCAGCGGAGTTCATCAGAGTTCCCCAACATGACTAATCAATACAATCCCCAGAGTTGTTTATCTTTGTTATCCCCAGCCAGAGAATCCTCCAGAACTCAATCCCCCTCAGAGTTTAAGTTTCAGTATCCCCAGCCGAGCTAAAGCTTCAAGTTATCAATCCCCAGCGGAGCCAGACTAGGGAACCTTCTCCCCACAGAGATACTTCCCACCAAACTGAAGATTCTCAGTCTTACCTCCCCAGCATGAGGCTATTAGATTAGAACTCCCCAGTAGAAGTCATCAGGAATTCCCCAGAAGATTGGTATACAACCCAAGCTCCTTATTCTCCAGCAACAACCAGGAATTATTCTTCCCGACAACAGTCAAGATACTTTTATCTTCAGTCATCTCGGATTCATCTATCCTTTGCAAGACAGCTCTCCAGCTTACATGCGCATCCATTTACATCCATATCATATAACATACATTGTATCATGCATCATGACATTGTATATAACTAACTCTTTACCTTTTTCAGGTAAGATCAGTCGGAAGACTAAAATCGTTATCTTCCGAGATTCTTTCCAGGAATAGTTCAGATGTGACCCAGACATGGCAGCATTCTAATGCTTATTCCAGATTTATCCAGATGCAGTTTTACACAAGCTCATCATCAGGAAACCCTACACCGGTTCCTCTTCAACTTTAAGACTTCTGAAAACAGTTTATGGATTCTTCCCCACAACGGATGTTAATCTATCGCTTGTTCATACTCTTCTCAACTTTTGAAAACAGTTTACGGACGCTTCCCGACAACGGATGTTGCTCTATTGCTTATTCAACTCCAAGATTTCTGAAAACAGTTCACGGGTTCTCCAAGTAACGGATGTTAACCTATTGCTTGTTCAGTTTCTTCTCAAGACTTCTGAAAACAGTTTATGGATTCTTCCCAACAACGGATGTTAACCTATCACTTGTTCAGTCTCTTCTCAACTTTTGAAAATAGTTTACAGACGCTTCCCAACAACGGATGCTGCTCTATTGCTTATTCAACTTCAAGATTTCTGAAAATAGTTCACGGGTCCTCCAAGTAACGGATGTTAACCTATCGCTTGTTCAGTCTCTTCTCAAGACTTCTGAAAACAGTTCATGGATTCTTCCCAACAACGGATGTCAATCTATTGCTTGTTCAGACCCCCAATTCAGATGTGGTTCAAAACATGGACACCTTTCTGATACTCATTCCAGATGGCATCTTTAAGCCCATCCCCGAAAAATTTCTGTCACTCTTCCAGATGGCATCGTTAAGCCCATCTCCAAATGGCGTCTCTAAGCCCATTCCCGCATCCATTGCTTTGACGAGTGCAAATTTAAGGGCACTCTAGTGTCCAATCTCCTTTTACCCTCGAGTCACGAAAGGCAAACTTGCCAATCTAACTCTTCGGATTCAAGAAGATTGAACAGGGGCAACTGTTGTACCCCAAAATTTGCCCTCCCATTTCTCATTGATTTCTCACCACAAAACCCTTGGAGATCAAGGTCCAGTTAGGATTCCATCTGCTCAAGATTTCTCCTTGCACTGTTGACCCAAATTAGGGTTTGTGTTTGCACAAAGAGGTTTTGACCAAAAATGCCTAAGATGACTTTCATGCTTCATATTGGACTCCCAAGTTTATCCATATCAAGTTTCAAGCCTTGATTCCAAGTTTTGCCCAGTCAATTGGACAGTTGACCTAGAAATCAACTGTATTCGGGAAAAAGTCAACTGTGGCCAATTGACAGTCAAATCTCATGAAAATTGACCCACATAAACATTATAAACTCACATGGACCATTTGATCAAGTTTGGATCACAATTCCAAAGGAAATTTGATCAGATCACCAAAAGGGCAAAATGGTCATTTTTAGGGTTTTGATTGCACAAAGGCAATTTTTGACTGTCTGACCTAGCCAATGGAAAACCAAGCTCACATATGGACTCAAAGACCCCATGGAATTGTCTTGACATGCTCAACAAGTTCAAAATATCCCAAATGCACAAGATTGACAGTTGAATTTCCCAGTCAATTGATCAATTTTGACTGTATACTGAAAAGTCAAACTTTGACTTTTTGGTCAAAATCAAGAGTCAAGATTCATTTTTCATCAAAACATGCCAAATCATGAAACTTGTTCATCAAGAAATCAAGAATTGCAAATTAGGGTTTGAAATGAGAATTTTTCATAACTTAGAATTTTTCTAAGTTATGAAAAACCCTAATTTTTTCCCAACTTGGCCCCACTTTCTCACCAAGATTCATTTGGATTCAAGCAAAAGTCAAAACATGAAAGTTGTATCCTATTGCATAATCTACAACTTTGATTCACAAAGTTTTCCCAAAAGAAGCTTGTATCTCAAATTACAATTTTTGGAACAAGGGTACCAAACCATTCTTAACTTAGTGAAAATTTGACCTATTTTAGGCAAGGTTTTTACCTAACTTCAAGACCATTTTTCACATACTTCCACTTGTAATTTCAATTTGCATTTCAAAGATGGATTGTATTACACATTCCAAGCTTTCCAAAATGTCCAAGAACTCATCAAACAACCTCATGGTTAGGGAGAATCGAATTTGGCAAGTTGGAAAAAAGTCACTTTGATTCATGGCCATGTACATGTTCATAACTTGTGCAATTTTTCAAATCAGTATGCTTCCCTTGATTACAGGCCTCTAAACCATCCAACACTCATAAATTTAATGCAAACTCTTTGTGCCAAGACCATGTTCTATGTGTTCAAGCATTGCATGATGGATTAATCCCAAAATAGATAAAGCACTTTAACCATTTTTGCAAAAAGTGAGCTTTATGTCAAGTTGTAAATCAGCAAGTACAGATAAAATCTCTTTGGCACAAGATTATGAACAAAACACACTAATCAAGGGGAAGGTTAGCAGCACATTAGGGGGGCCTCTAGCTGTCTAAAACTCAAGTGGACATTTGCTTGCTTAAGTGTGAAGAAATGTGGCATAACACAACAAAACTTTCATCTCAGCACAAAGAAGCCTAAGCAAATACTTTGTACACATTCAAGACATCCATTCTGAACTAGAACACAACCCCAACACCTCCATTGCCCTCTAGAACACAGAACCACCCTCAAACTGCCCAAATAGAGCACCTACTGCAGTTTGAGTGCTAACTCTCATCCCTTCCATGCATTCTTGCTAAAAACTCATCAAACACACTCCACAACATCCCTTGAAGCTAATCCAAACCTCAAACACGACCTGTAACTCCTCTAAAACAGTTTGGCCATTTTCATTTTTCTGATTTGCAGGTGGAGTTCTACAACTCGATTCAGCTAGCTTCAAAGCAAAGTAAAACTTGGAATAGCATCCCTGGACATCAAGGAAGCTGTACCAATCATCATCTTGCTCTGAAAACTCCTCCATTGCCAGACACGATTCCAACTGAGAAGGTATATTCATGAACTTCTAACTCTTAGTGTAGGCATCATTAGCTTTAAGTTTGTGAATAAGAAGTGTTCTACTCATGCCCCTGAATCTGTACATACTTTTACTTTCCATTTATTTTGCCCGAGCTATGAGAATTTAAGGTCTGAATGTTGATAAAAAGTTAGGTTAGGATTTGGGAATGATAAAATTCTCTCTCATTTCTGAGAGTTAGGATGAGTTCTTTACATATTTAGAATCGTGGCTTGATGATTAATATTTCTTATGTTGAAAGTTTGTGCAAAAAGTCAAAGAATCCAGATGTTTGAATTAGAGTACAGGCGCGCGTTTTGGAACATTTTTCTGGCTGGAGGTTGAAGAAAGACTTGGTGGGCTGGGCCTGCTTTGTTTTTTCTTTTCACACCACATTTTCACTTTGACACCCCCTGAGCCCATTTTGTTTGTTTTAATGACTTTTTGATTTTTCTTTTTTTATTCTAACTTATTTATTTTTGCTGATAATATTAAAAACATAAAAAATATTTTTTACACCATTTTTATATTTTTAGGTATTTATTTGTTTATATGGACATTTGTACATAAATAATATATAAATACTATTATTTAGAAAAACTAGAAAAATAATGCAAATATATTTTATTTCTGATTTTTATTTCATTTTCTCTTTTGAAAACATTTTATATCAAAAATACTTTTTTTACAAATATTAAATATTATTATTTTGTATATATAATACATATTTAGTGAATAATAAAGATATTTATATATATATATATATTAGTATATTTAGGTAAATAATACAAAAAATATATGCATTTTTATTTTATTAATATTTGACATAAAAAATACTTTTTTATGAATATACTTCATTTTTTATTTTATTTTGTACATAATTATTAAATATTGTACACATTAAATAAATATTACCTTTTATTTAATAAAATTAGGGTTTTACCCTTAAAACACAAAAACTCCAAAAAAATAATACTTTTTATTTTTGTTTATTTGACATAAAAAAAATACTCTTTTTTCATACATATAAAAAACCCTTTTTGCATCTTGCATACTTATTTTATTTCTATTTAATTTGTGCAAATTAATTATATTGTAAATAATTCCAAATTGATGTAATAGCTAGATTTAAATTCCTTGTCAAAATACCCCCATTTGAACATTTGTACCCCCCTTCCCATATTGTATTGTAATAGTGTAGGAACTTTACTTTTCGCACTTTAACGCTTTCTAAATATACCATGTTAGAATTAGGGTTTGTATGCAAATAAAAAGAACAAAAATAGTTTGACCTAATTTCAAGATAAACAAGCATGAAAATGGACAACACTTATCACACTTGCACCCCTAGGGTATTCCACTTGTTGCCTTCAATAAATGGGCCATATTGTATGTTAGGTTTCTTTGGGCAAAAATAAAACAAACAATCAAATGATCATTAGTCCCTCGATGACGCTTTCGAAAAGTTGCCTAAAATGATCAAGTCCCTTAAAGAAAATTGCCCAAAGATACTTAGCACTATTGCAATTATGGTCTAAACGATGACCCGCGCCCGTCCCTTTCACATCCTAACACAAGATTGTCCACCAAATGCAATGGTGGAACAAAATTGTTAAAAGGGTTAAAACATAGCAATAATCTTTGAGAACTTTAGGGTAGATAGCTCTTAAGTACTTGTCAACTTGCAAAACAAAAACACTTGCCTATTTTTAAACCACACTTCACAAACACTTTTAAAACAAACTTTCAAAAACCTTGAAACATCTTTTCAAAAAGACAAACACCTTTTGTAAAACATTCGAGTAAAGAATTGTTACAAGGGTAGCCTAGACAAGGCATCTTTTTCAAAACATTTTCAAAACCACACAGAAAGCACCATTTCAAACAATTAAAAACCAAGGCAAGTTGATCTAAGCAAGTACCTAAGAGCCCATGGATAACCATGGATAGAAAGGGTGCTAATACCTTCCCTTTCTATAATCTACTCCCTGAACCCACGAAAAAATCTCAAAGGTTTTTGCTGTGCTTTTTTAAACCTTTCCTTAGGATAAAATAAAAAGTCGGTGGCGACTCTTGCTCAACCGAAACATTTGCGAAAACAAACGCAAAACAATAGTCAGTTCTCCCACCGTATCACAGCATGCAATGTTTTCAAGGATCTCGCAGGGTAAACAAGAAAAAAAATTGTTAGAATTTGAATCCGGTAGCTTGATTGAAGGAACTTCATGTTGTTGAGAGTCCTTCTTCAAGGGTCAAAGGCTCACCATATCCAGTGGGTCATAGCCCCTGACTCAAGTCATCAACCTGGCTAGAGGAAAATAAATCCCCTTTGCCCCTTGCTAGAAAGTTGGTACATCATGACCTGCATCACAAACCCTTGAGATCCTTGAAAAGGGTTAGTCCTTATGCAAGATGTATGCAATGGTATGATGGTATGCTATGCATGGAATGAGGTAAGTAAACCCTGTAATGAGTCCCTATTAAGGACTGTAAACGAAACCTGCAAGGAACTCGTGTTGTTAGATAACAAGTATGCAAGTAGTCAAGTTTTAAGGCACACAAGTCACACAAGATAGCCCTTAGAGTTTTAGGCTAGCATGAAGTTCAGGTGCTACCCTCTTGAAGTTGGTGGGCTCAAAAACCTGTCCTATCAAAAGTAACCGGGTTCTAAGGAGCTCAATATCATTGGGTTGTTTTCTGTGTTCATTGTTTTGATTTAGCCACTTAACTGGCGACCAAAATATTCCAAGAAAACAACCCTCAATGAGTGTAGTATCGAGTATCTACCAACTTCGGGCTGCACCAAAGTCGGTCATCTCACTACCCCTAAAGAGGCCAGGATGGTCAAGTAAGGTTCCTAAGGTCAGTTGATGCTTCGCGACACCACGCGGCGGCCCCGTACTCTCCTTGACTTGACTCAAGGGTTACCGGTACTCACCAAAGTGCCACATCAACGTAGCAACTGCTTCAACCGTGTCGGTATACCCCGCACAGTTCCCTCACAGTTTTGTTGCTACTTTCTAAGAGGTATCCCCCAGATCCGGGTTAGGATCTATGAAATTCCAAAACAGGCCCACAATATTAAAGCAATCAAAACAGGCAATTGAAAACATAAGTATAATCTATCCTAAGGTACACCTCACTTTAAGTATACTTCCCCAGCAGAGTCGCCAGTTCTGTGATCGGTGGAAATAGAACTGACTGTTTAAAGCTGGATCGCGTATGTCGCGGTAAGCAAGAGTCGCCACCGTCTTTTATGTTCTCCAACATGGAAAGGACAAAAGCACAGCAAAATTCCTTATTGAGAATATCTCTCGGTTCGGGAGGTAGATTTATAGAAAGGGAAGGTGTTAGCACCCTTTCTATCCGTGGTTATCCACGGGCTCTTAGGTACTTGCTCTTATGTTTTCAAAATGTTTGCTTTTAAAAATGTGAGTGGGTTTGAAAAAGTTTCATTGAAAGATTTCTGAGTGACTCTTGTATTTATCCTCAAGAGTGTTTGAGAAATTTGTTTTGAAAACTTTTGAAAGTGTCAGTGTGAAAAGATTTTTGATTTGTTTTTGAAGAGAGCAAGTACCCATGAGTCATCTACCTACCCTAAGGAATTAGGCTGTGTAAGAGTCCTTAAGGTAGTGCCATCCCACCATTGAGAGGTAGGTAGCACCACCGTTGGAGGTGTTCGGGTCAATTCGATTGTAGGGATAGTGTGGTCACCGAAGCAATAGTAGGACACCTTAGAAGTAACCCTAATGTCCTAGATCCTTTTTAATCCGAGGCAACCGTTTCGAGGCAACTGGATCTTAGACGTAAGGGCGACCGCTAAAACACCCTATACTTGACGACCACTTTCGAAGGCAACGAGTGAGGCGTACCCTAGAAGTGGCATGTGCATTGTGTGTTGTTTTCGGGTTAACATTTATCTTGGATCATGCAATTGTGAGCTACGAGTCGTTTTTTATTATCATACATTCTTTCATGCAATTTTAGCAGTTAGGAGTGCGGAAAATAAAATACGGAAAGGTAAAAGCTACGCTATTACAAGGCGCAGGTCTATACATCGCCAAAGAAACAAAGACCCATTTTTGATAAAAATGCGGAAAGTAAAAAAGCAATAAACCTAATTACTATTATATCCTTGGAAACAGTTACATAATAATAACGTGCGAAAGAATTAAAATCAGGACATCCTCGGGTTTTGACCCTTTGCTTGAAATTAAAAGTTTTTTGTCCTTTTGTTTGAAATTAAATTAAATTAAACCTAAATCTAATTATTTAATTATTTACCAAGAAAAATGTTTTTTATGTTTTTTATATTTAATGAAAATAAAAAAAAGAATTTAAAAGTTAGTAAACAACCCTAATTCTAGATTATTTTAATTATTAATGAAAATGTCAAAGTTGACCTAATTTACTAATTAATTAATTTACATGTTTATGTACAAAATAATAATAATTAATAATGATGATAATAATTAATTAAGAAAAAAAGATTAAAAGTGTCAAAACCTAATTCTATATAATTTTTATTTATTAAGAAAAAGATTAAAATATAAACCTAAATTAAGCTAAGTTAATTATTTAATATTTATTTACAAAAATAAGTTAATGGTGAAATTATTAATTAATTAAAATAATTTACAATTTTTGATTTCCTGATTTTTATGATGAAAAGTTAATTTGTTGTGAATTAATGATAATTATTAAACAATTAAAAGAATTAAAAAAGAAGAGAAAATAAATAAAACTATGCAAACCAAGGGGGTTAGATGGCCCATGTGGAGGTGAGATTGCAGTAATTCGGGCCCAAGAAAGACCAAGCCTGTTTGACTTTTCACTGATCACGTGCATGCTGTTTGACTGGGAGTATCATGGTCTTCACTCTGTGGCCATTGGATTGGGCATCATGGCCACTTGGCCAGCTTATGCTGAGCGTGCATGGTGGAACTCTGAATGATTGCTGCATTGGAAAGCTTTAAGCAAAATAAGAACAATTATATGGGGGACCTGGGAATCGAACCCAGGTCCCAGTACTTGCAAGCCACGTCCTTTGCCAACTGATCTATCCATCGCTTTTGTAATATAAATGAACAACAAATATTATATAAAAAAACAATCATTATGGCAATCAAACAAAATAACGCGCGCTGGATTTGAACCCTCCAATCACGTTGAGCCACCTACGTCTTCTTCTTCGTTTCCTGTAAAAAACACAACAAGATAGCGGGGGTTTTAAACCCCCACAAAACACAACCACGAATAATAGCGATTAGCGTTAGGGATAATATAAAAAGGGCGTGATATGTCCATTCAATTAGTCTTGAGCTTCTGGGTTTAATGGTATATGTCTCAAGGCCTGATTTTTCCTCAATAAGAAAGCCCTAATTTTCAAGCTTCTAAACCCTAGATTTTATCCATGGTGGATTTTAATTCAGAGGGCTATAACCAAATTGGTTTGTACCAACAGCTTCAGAAGGTCCCTATTAACATAAATCAATCCAAAAAAATGGTCAAAAACACATGAATCGTGATATGCAAATTTGGAAAATAAAGTAAACCGTGTCACTTGTGATGAACGATTCTTTGCGTGTTAAGCTTCGTTCTTGATTGCAATGGCTTCCTGGCAATGTTAGCAATGTATTGGAAACAATTTTAGGCCTTGAATTCACCTGCAATATTGATTTCAGTTTTCAAGTTTTTCTTGAATTTTTGCAAAGTGGTTATGGCTTTCTATGGCAGCTTTTTTTCGTGTCCAGGAGTAGGGTTTGCTTCAGCATATGTATGTGAAGAGAATTAGGTTAAAACCTTGGCCCAAAAGTCCATGAAATTATGTTTTCAATATTTGATTTTTATCAAATCTTTTCCAACTTTTTTGATTGCCAAAACTTGCCAAACATGGATGATTTTGCCTTTTTGATTGAGAAACGAGTTTGCCAACTTGCCCTGATCTGATTTGCTTCACAAAAGATCCAAAACCATATCTTTTTAATTTTCCTATAATTAAAACCAATTAAATGAATTAATATTAATATAAATTCAATTAATTAATTAAAAATAAGAAAATAAATCATTTTAAGTCCAATGGGTCGTGCATAGGCTTTGGGTAAAGATTCAAGAAGGAATTTGAGGCCCATTAGCAAAAATGAAGTGTTTTAGGCAAAGTTGACTTTTGAAAGTTCCCAAAATTTCCCAACTTCTCCAATGCATATCTTGCTCAATTTTCAAGCTATGAACATGTTCTTGGACATTTTGGAAAGGTCTTGAAGTCCTCTAACCAATGCCTTTGGTCCCATGTCATTTTGATTCACCAATCTAAAGTTATGGTCTTTGACTTAAAGTGCCTTTTTGTTGACTTTTGAAAATGACCTATAATGTAGAAATTGATAACTTTTTGTGGGAGCATTTCTTGGACTTGGAATGTGAAGATGAGTTGTAGGAAATGTCATCCCCTTCAAAATGAGCATTGGATGGGATTTTTTTGATGAACCATGAAAAAGTTATGCTTTGGTCAAGTTGCAGTTGACTTTTCAGTTGTCCTAAAATAGTAACTTTTGCATCTTGATGATTTTTGAGCCATGCTTGTGGAATCATGATCAAGAATTGATCAAATGATGATTGTGGCTTCAAAATAAGATGTTGACCAAAAATTTTGACTTTTGACTGTCAAATGACCATTTTGCCCCTATAGTTGACTGTGAAGCAATTAGGGCTTTTGACTGTGCAACTTGATGCTGTGAGTCTTGAAACTTGACATATGAATGCTTGACAATGTATATAGGCATATGGGACTTTATTCGACCCTTAAAAACCTCAATTTCTTTGCAAGAACCAAAACCCTAATTTTGACTGTGTTAGGAGGCAATTGGACTGTGCAACCCTTGAGAGATTTTGAACCATCTGGAGATTGCTCTTGCCAAATCTTGAAGAATATGGGAGGGCAAATTTTGGGGTACAACACCCGGAGATCGACCGGAAAATAGTAGAATCCCCTACAAGTTCTTCTGAAACTTGGATGTTGACCAGATAGGAAGTAAAGTATTGTGAAGCCTGGATGTTGACCAGATAGTAATACAAGACTATGAAGCTTGGATATTGACCAGATAACAGTAAGGTACACTGTGAAGCTTGGATGTTGACCAAATAGCAGTTTACTAGGCCAATTACTTTGAAGCCCAGATCTAACCGGATATTAGTAGGCCCCAAAATCAAAAGAAAGACCGGAGGCGACCGAATAACCATTTCATTTTCTTCTGAAACCTGGATGTTGACTAGATAGGAAGTAAAGTATTGTGAAGCCTGGATGTTGACCAGATAGTAATACAAGACTGTGAAGCTTGGATATTGACTAGATAACAGTAAGGTACACTGTGAAGCTTGGATGTTGACCAAATAACAGTTTACTCAGCCAATTACTTTGAAGCCCGGATCCAACCGGATATTAGTAGGCCCCAAAATCAAAAGAAAGACCGGAGGCGACCGGATAACCATTTGATTTTATTCTGAAACCTGGATGTTGACCAGATAGGAAGTAAAGTATTGTGAAGCCTGGATGTTGACCAGATAGCAATACAAGACTGTGAAGCCTGGATATTGACCAGATAACAGCAAGGTACACTGTGAAGCTTGGATGTTGACCAAATAACAGTTTACTCGGCAAATTACTTTGAAGCCCGGATCCAACCGGATATTAGTAGGCCCCAAAATCAAAAGAAAGACCGGAGGCGACTGGATAACCACTTGATTTCCTTCTGAAGCCTGGATGTCGACCAGATAGGAAGTAAAGACTGTGAATCCTGGGTGTTGACCAGATAGCAGTTCACTGTCACCTCCTCAACCAAGAGATGACTCCCCGATAGAATAACAGACGACTAAAGTTCTATTTCTACCATGACAGAGACCAACATTCCCCCCGGCGTAGTTCTCCTCAATAACAGGCATGCGGGCTCTCACAAAGGAATCTCTTATGCGATCAACATTCTTGGATGGCATCTTTAAGCCCATCTCCAACAAGATTCCATCACATCTCCAAATGGAATATTTAAGCCCATTTCCTCAACCACAGTGTGACGAGTGAAAATTTACGGGCACTCTAGTGTCCAATCCTCTTTTACCTTCGAGTCACGAAAGGCAAACTCGCCAATCTAACTCTTCAAGTTCAAGAAGATTGAACAAGGGCAGCTGTTATACCCCAAAATTTTCCCTCTCATCCTTCAAGAATTCATTCTGAATTCTCAGAGTTCCTCTTAAACAAATCCAAGCCCTGAATTATCATTCCTCTCCAGGTAAACCATTTACAAGAGCAGAATGGCCATTTGCAAGCTCAAAAGTCAAAAAATTTACCTTGAAAAAAGTTAAATTCTATATGCTTAGAATTTTTCTCTAAAAAAAGAGAGAGGAGTGTTTAAGAAAAAAAATGGCACTTCAGAACTTCTGAACCAACCTCCAGGCAGAAACGGTCAGAAGTTGCAAACTTGGCTCAGCACATAACATTTAGTCAGAAGGTGGCTCCTTCAGCAGTTACGCAAGTTCAGCCATAGCTTGCTAAAGAAATGCAAAGAAGACAACAACGCCTGAAACTCCTTTAGAACATACTGGGATCAGAAGGTAATGAGATCAACATATTGGGTATAACACTGAAGCAGAATCTCTAAGTACAGAGTTTTCAGAGGCAGATGAAAGGAACATGCTGAAAAATCTAGAAAACTCTCAGAATTTACTGAGGCAGCAAGAGACCAAGGTCGGAGCTTGGTCTATGTTGTTTTTTGGTAAAGCAGAACTGCTGGCTCAGGTTTTAGGTAATGATGCAAAATATCCTATTACAAGATTTTTGATTTTGACAAATCTCATCACCATTTAATGCTCATTAATGCTCACAACCACTTTTGAGCATTCATCCAAGGGATCTCTCCACGTGTGGCATGGTAACACCCTCCTGCAGGCTTAGGCATGGGTCTATGCGCCACTTTTCGCCTATGGGTGTCACTTCTCCTTAATCCTCGCTTACTGTTCCAACCTAGGTTGAAAAGTTGTCCATCATCACAACTTTTCATGAACTCCCTTCAAGAACAAGTTAACCTCTACTGCATAGTATTGGCGCCATTTAACGTTCAAAAATTCACAAAGCCTTACCTATAAATAGGACACCATTGTCCATTAAAGAGGTGGTAAAAAAAATCCAGAAAAACTCTAGCAAGAAAACATTGTGAAAACTCTGTCAAAATTCCTAGTGTTTCATAACTTCGAATTTCCTTCCTCCAAACTTCATTGATACCCAGTTTGCTCCTTGACTAAAGAACGCCCATACAGTTTCTGACCATACATACATATATCTTCTCCATCCACCCATTCTAAAAAGAACCTGTCCAGAACACTATCAGAGCTAAAGCTAGCTCCAACTCACAGATTTTCTTCTAACAGCAAGGTAAGCACATGTTGACTCTCATCACGCTGCTAAGCATCATCAGCTTTGCATGCTCAATAAATACAATGTAGATATCATATTGCTATTGTACGTGTTCTCAGGATTTTCATGCCTCTGAATGCTTAAGTAGGAAGTGCCTGTGACCTTGTTGGTTCTGTCTTTTGAAACACTTTGACACTTGCTGAGATTGTCCTAGGCATGCCTTCTGTTTTATGGAAAAATAATAAAATTCCAGATGTTCTGACTAGTACAGGGGGAAACCAAGCGCTGACTTTGACGCCAGCATTTCTGAGGCCTGTTTTGCCATCAATAATATCAGAACTTCTGAAAATTATTGTGTTTCCAGCAGGATCAGAACTTCTGACTTCCCCACTAACAAACTTTTGTCTTGCAGCGCATGGGGGTCAGAACTTCTGACCTTTCCACTAATAGGTTTCTATTTTGTAGGGCACCAAAGTCAGAAGTTCTGACTCATACATTTTCACTAACAGGTTGATATCCTGCAGTAGGCCTGGGTCAGAACTTCTGACTTCTTCTCAGCAGCACGCTAGCCCTCTCTCTCTTTCTCTTTTTCTTCCCCTTGTTATTTTCTTTTTTTATCTATTTTTCTCGTTGAACCACCCCATGTACAAGTGTGTATCCCCCACCCCCTAAATATTGTAATAGCGTAGGATTTTACATTTCCGCATTTTTATTGCTTTCAAATGCAAATGCTAGTAATTAGGATATGTATGGCAAGATAAAATCAATGAAATAGAAAATCCTAATTCAAGATAAAATCATGCATGCAATAAAACACACTTGTACACAAACACCCTTAAGGTATCTCCACTTGGTTGCCTAAACAAATGGCCATGGTATGCACGCTAGGTATCTTGGCAAAATAAAACAAAACAAAAGATCATAGTCCCTCGATGACGCTATCTTGGTTGCCTATACAAAATGATCTAGTCCCTCAAAAAATTTGCTAAAGATACTTAGCACAATTGCTATCATGGTCCATACGATGACCCACGCCTGTCCCATTTAACATCCTAATACAAGGTTGTTTACCAAATGCAATGGTAAAACAACACTGTCAAAAGGGTTAAAAACGTATATGAAAGATCTTTGAGTAAAATAGGGTAGACAACTCTTAGTTACTTGATCAAAACTTGCGAAACATCCTTGCTATTTTCAAACACACCTCACAACACAATTTCAAAACATTTCTCAAAAACAAACTTTCAAACATTGAAAAATCTTTTCAAAAGACAAATACACCCTTGTATACATTCAAACAAGAATCATTACAAAGGTTGCCACAACGATGGCCTCTTTTCAAAACATTTTTAAAACCACACACACAAAGCACCATTTCAAACAATTGAAAAGCAAAAGCAAGTGATCTAAACAAGTAACTAAGAGACCATGGATAACCATGGATGAAAAGGGTGCTAGCACCTTCCCTTTTCATAATCTACCCCTGTTGGCTCTTAAATTCGACACCCTTGTTTTTATTAATATCAGCCATTAAAGCTGAAGGATGGTTTCGACCAGCTGGGTCTGTCGAAATGCTCATCAGAAGATGGCAATGTACTTAGAGAATTTCTTCTAAGAAGGAATCTTGTTGCCTTCGACATCGAAGGTGCTTCTCGACGAAGGTGTTCGATTGCTCAGAGTGGAACGGTTTGAGATTCAAACGTTTGGAGGGAAAACGGTTCCCAGCGGTTACCAAGTGCAACGTGCCAAGATCTGGAGCGTCGAACGCTGTGAACGTGCCAAGTGGAGTCATCTCGAAGCAGTGTAACTGCCCGACGGTTACTTGGGATGTGTTTAGTATAAATATTAGTAGTTCACGCAGTTTTTCGCGTGTGTTCACAATTATATACAAGTCACTAATATAGATTCGAGTACCCAGCGTGAGAAAAAGAATTGTTGAGAATGTATGTGTGAAACACCACTTTATTAATCAAAGTCATTTATTTTCCAGAAAATTTACTTGCTTTCTCCTTTACTTTTCCTGTCGAAGCCTACATTTTAAGCCTTCCTTTTATTCTTCATGCAATTTACTTAAAGCTTCTTTATTTTCTTGTCATTTAACCATTATCAAACTTAGTTAAAACCCCAAAATCAACCATGTCTTAGGATCAATCTGATCGATCCTGCGAGTCACCAAATAAGTAACCTTTTGGAAGATCAGCGGTTGTTTACCAATTCCCAGGGTAAACAAATTGGCACGCCCAATGGGACTGTGTGTTGATTTTGAAGTTTAACCTTTTTATACAAAAATAACCTTTTTCGAGAAGTATTGCATGTTATTGAGAAGTGGTAGAATATACACTAACAATACCAATACTGCCAGAAGAAGAGAAGCGATGGTGAATCCGCCAAACAATAACGAAATCCCACAGACGAATGTGGGAACAACGGTTATCCCAACCGTAAGTGAAGCGATAACCGCTGGTTCAACACCAGCAGTAACGGTCACAACAACGGGGACATTACCCCCGTTCACAGGCCCCAGAGTGCCTTTGGGAACTCCCCCACCAAGGGGAAATTTAGGCACAAGGCCTTATGTTCCCCCAGGATTTATGACAGGCGGTCAAAATCGAGAACCACTCTATGGCATGCCAACGTCTGAATTGGCTAACCTGACGAATGCTGCGTCCACTTTTTCAGACCCTTTAGTGAGTGCCTCTTCGCCACTCCAAGGTTCTGGAGTAGGTATGGCGAACAGAAATAGGACCCAACTCTTAGGAGGAACGTCCCAAGTAGCACATGGCCTTACAAATGCCTCGACAACAGTCTTGAGGCAACAAATGGACGAAAGCAACCATGATATGGTTCAAATGTTGGCACAAACTTTAAGTACAGTGCTGAATCCTCTAATACAAAACACCACCCAATCGAATCAGCAGATGACAGCGCAAATGACGCGTTTGGCTGATTTCTTTGGAGTACCCCAACCTATTCGACAGCCCCAAAGGGCGCAAATAAGGGGAAACCAAGGTATACTCTTAGAGGAAGAAACCACTATCAACCAAGGCCAGCAGACTGTCGAAGAAAAACTTAGGGCACGATTGGAGCAGCCTGTCGAAGAACCTAGGGTTATAGCCCCAGAGGTAAGGTTAGTTAACAGAAACTGTGATCGGTGGATCTGGAACTGACTGTTTAACGCTGGTTCGCGAAATGTCGCGGAAGCAAGAGTCGCCACTGTCTTTTATTTTCTCCAAATGGAAAGGACAAAAGCACAGAAAAATTCCTTAAAGAGATTGCTCTCGGTTCGGGAGGTAGATTATAGAAAGGGAAGGTGTTATCACCCTTTCTATCCATGGTTATCCATGGGCTCTTAGACACTTGCTCATTGTGTTTTCAAAAATGGTTTGTTTGCTTTTCAACTGTAGGTTTAAAAAAAGTTTCTTTGAAAATTCCAGTTCGACTCTTGTATCGGTCCTCAAGAGTATTTGAAAGATTGCTTTCGAAAGCTTTTGAAAATGTGTTGGTGTGAAAAGTATTTTTGATCTTTTTGTTTTGAAATTAGAGCAAGTATCAAGAGTCGTCTACCTACCCTAAGGAATTCGTCTGTGTAAATGTCCTTTAAAGTAGTGTCATCCCACTATTGAGAGGTAGGTAGCACCACCGTTGGAGGTGTTCGGGTCAATTCGAAGTTCGGGACATGGTGATCACCAAAGCAATGGGAAGATACCTTAGAAGCTACCCTCATGCCAGGTTCCCGGATCATGAGGACTTACTAAGACATCCTCTACTCGACGATCACCTTTCGAGGCAAGGCAACAGTGAGGCGTACCCTAGGGGTGGTGTGTGATTTGTGTGTCATGTTCGTTTATTTTTGTCTTGTCATGTCATGGGTGATCTACGCGTTTATTTTTATTTTAGGCCATTCATTCTTGCATGCATTTATTTAACAGTTAAAAGAGCGCGGAAAGGTAAAATTCTAAATTATTACAAAGGCGCGGGTCCACATCGCCAAAATTTCCAGGACCCGATTTGACAGAAAAATAAAGAATTAAAGTAAAGTGCGAAAGATAAATATTACACGGCTTTGGGAGAATTACATTAATATTTAAAAGAAGGAAATAAATAAAATGCACAAATTGGAATTAAAATTAGAAACGAGGGCGTTGGACCCTTTTTAATGAAATTAAATTATGATTATTAAATTAATGAAATT
The DNA here is from genome assembly GCA_948472305.1 of Vicia faba. NCBI lineage: Eukaryota > Viridiplantae > Streptophyta > Magnoliopsida > Fabales > Fabaceae > Vicia > Vicia faba. Next base: position 68,403 of record CATIWC010000902.1, on the reverse strand, counting down.
AAAATGAAAAAGAAATTATTTTTGAGGTTTTTTTGTCTTTATGGTTTTTTAATAAGAGAATTAAATGAGATTGAGACATTAACCCTAATTCTAATTTTTTTATTTATTAAGAAAAACATATTAAAATTAAGCCTAAAATTAATCTAATTATTTACATGAAATTTGATTTATAAAAATAAATAATATTTAATTATTAGTGAAAAGAAAAGAAAAAGGATAAAAAATTAATACAAACCCTAATTCTACAAATTTTAAGTTTATTAGAAAAATATTAAGATTTAAACCTAAATTAAAAACTAAAATCAATTAATGATATTTATTTACAAAAAAATAACATTAAATAAAAATACTTATTTTTTTGTCTTTTCTGATTTTTATATTGTTTTTATGTTTTTATGAAAATAAACTAAATTAAAGAAATTAATCAAAAGAGAAATAATTGAATCAAATAAAAAATGAAAAATATAAAAGAAATTGCAAACCTATGGGGGGTCTGTCCCAAAATGGGGAGGTAAAGTCCAATAATCCAGGCCCATTAAGCTATGGCCTCATTTGACTTTGATGTTGGCATGTATGTGCATTGACTGCAGCACATCATAGGCTGTGAATCTTGACCATTGGATTGTGATCAGGGGATGCGTGGCATAGCTGGATCAGGGGTCGTATGGTGGTCTTCAGGGTTGAATCTGCATGGGATTAGATTTATAGAAAAAATATTGAAAGAGAGTGGGGACCTGGGGTTCGAACCCAGGTCCCAGGGATTACCAGTATTACGCCTTACCAACTGCTCCAAACGCGCGTCTTGTTTATATAATATCAAACAAATAATATAAGAGAAACAAGGGTTAGTGGAACCTCCGCGCGCGAAAATTCAAACGTTCCAACCAGATAGTGCCACCTATCCTTCTTCTTCGTTTTGCCTTTTTTTCCTGAAACATGAAGAGGTTAGCGGGGGTTTTGAACCCCCCCCCCCCCCAAAAAAAATATGCCATATCCAATAATAACGAATAGGCCGTGGTAGCACATAAATTAGGCGCGAGGGTTGATTTAGAATCGTCCAAGCGTGCTGAACTCAACCATGGTATTGTGAGGTTCTAATTTTACCATATTCAAAAACCCCTAATTTGAAAGTTGAAGAACCCTAACATCCTTTAATGGTGAAATCGCGTATGGGTGATGAAAATGCAATCAAACAACTGGGTTAGCTTCAGAATTAATCAAGGAACATAAATCAAACATTAAAAAGTACTAAAAACGTATGAATCATGATGCAAGCATATGAAAAAATTTCTGTACAGGACGCCATTATTCTCACGTTTCTTGGTGTTAGAGCTTATGGTTTTGATCTGAAAACCTTCCTTGAGGTCTCAGGAAGGCAATAGGATAATTCTTTTGGCTTGAATCGACCTGTAACCTAGTTTTCAGTATTTGAATTTTCTTGAAAAAAATGCAAACTTGTTGGTCAGGTTCTTGCGCAGCTGGGAGGTTCTTTGGAATAGGGTTTGCATCAGTACTTATGTGTGAATGATTAGGGTTGGTTTTTTGTCCAAAGAATCTATGAATTGAAGGAATCAATATTTGATTTTTATGCCATAATTTTCCAATCTTTTTCAAGCATATTTGGTTTCAATCATATCCAATCACCATAATTCCTTCCAAATCTGATCATGCACGAAATCTTAAGCCTATTCCATGCACAAAAAGATTTAAAAAGTTAGGTTTAGTATTTTTCACCTATTTATTTTAATTAAATGAATTATTAATAATTAAAAATCCAAATAAATAAATAAAAATGATAAAAAACTTCCCTTTGGGCCAAATGGTCGTGCACATGCCTTGGATGATGAATTGTGGAAGAAAAAGAGGCCCATTAGCATTTTTAGGTCATTTGAAGCAATGTTGACTTTTCAAAATATCCAAAAATTTCCCAACTTCCACAAGGCATAACTTGCTAAATGTTTAAGCTTTTCTCATGTTCTTGGAAATTTTGGAAAGGTCTTTGAGTCCTCTAACCTATGTCTTTGGTCCCATGTCATTTTGATTTACCAATCTCAAGTTATGGCCTTTGACTTAAAGTCCTATTTTGTTGACTTTTGAAAATGACCTATAATGTTGAAATTGATAACCTTTTGTGAGAGCATTTATTGGACTTGAAGTGTGAAGAGGAGTTGTAGGAAATGTCTTTATCTTCAAAATGAGCTTTGGATGGAATTTTTCTGATAATCCATGTGGAAGTTATGCCCTGGTCAATTTACAGTTGACTTTTTCAACTGTCCAAATATGGAAACTTTTGCATCTTGAGACTTTTTGAGCCATACTTTGAGAATCATGATCAAGCATTGATCAAATGATGTTTGTGGCTTCAAAATGAGATGTTGACCAAAATTTTGAACTTTTGACTGTCAAATGACCATTTTGCCCCTACAGTTGACTGTAGTGCAATTAGGGTTTTTGACTGTGCAATTTTGTGCTGTAAGTCTTGAAACTTGGTATGAGGATGCTTGACCATATTTATAGGCATGTGGGACTTGATTGGACCCTTGGAAACTTCATTTTCTTTGTCAGAACCAAAACCCTAATTTTTGACTGTTAGGAGGCCCTTGAACTGTACAACCCTTGGGGAGATTTTGAAGCATTGACTTGGCAAATCTTGAAGAATATGGGAGGGAAAATTTTGGTGTACAACAGTTGCCCCTGTTCAATCTTCTTAAACCTGAGGATGCAGATTGGCTGACGTGCCTTTCGTAATCCGAAGGTGGAAGATGATTGAACACTAGAGTGCCCAGAAATTTGCGCTCACATAGTAGCAGTGTGATGACGGGAATGGGCTTATAGATGCCATTTGGAGATTAATGGATAGGATGATGGGCTTATAGATGCCATGCTAGGAGATGATGGATGGTGGATGGGCTTATAGATGCCATCTGGGTGTTGATCGCGTAAGAGATTCCTTAGCGAGAACTCGCGTACCTGCAAAAGAGAAAAATGATTACCTGACCTGTTACAGGAGTTGGTCTTCAAATTCTTTGTGTAGATGTGTCCTGACTGGTTACAGGAGCTGAATCTGGAGCTTCAAACGGTGATGAATGAACCAGGGATGGTTACTACCTCAACAGGAACGGTGAGGGAACCTTGGATGATTACTACTTCAACTGGAACGCTGAGAGAACCATAGGCGACTTCAACCTCAACAGTAATCATTGAGTGAATCTTGAGCGACTTCAACCTCAACAGTAACGCTGAGAGAATCTTGGGATGATTACTACCTCCACAATATCGGGGAGAGAACCATAGGCGACTACAACCTCAACAGCAATCATTGAGAGAATCTTGGACGACTTCGACTTCAACAGTAACACTGAGCGAATCTAGGGATGATTACTACCTCCGCAGTATCGGGGAGAGAACCACAGGCGACTACAACCTCAACAGCAATCATTGAGAGAATCTTGGACGACTTCGACTTCAACAGTAACGCTGAGCGAATCTGGGGATGATTACTACCTCCGCAGTATCGGGGAGAGAACCATAGGCGACTACAACCTCAACAGCAATCATTGAGAGAATCTTGGACGACTTCGACTTCAACAGTAACGCTGATCAAATCTGGGGATGATTACTACCTCCGCAGTATCGGGGATAGAACCACAGGCGACTACAACCTCAACAACAATCATTGAGAGAATCTTGGGCGACTTCGACTTCAACAGTAACGCTGAGCGAATCTGGGGATGATTACTACCTCCGCAGTATCGGGGAGAGAACCACAGGCGACTACAACCTCAACAGCAATCATTGAGAGAATCTTGGGCGACTTCGACTTCAACAGTAACGCTGAGCGAAACTTGGGCGATTACTACCTCAACAATAATGCTGAGAGAATCTTGAGCGATTACTACCTCAACAGTAACGCTGAGAGAATCTTGAGCGACTTCAACCTCAACAGTAATCATTGAGAGAATCTTGGATATCTTCTACTGAGTCTTTATCAGGAAAATCTGTTAGGGGTCGATTTAGCTGGACTAGAGAAGGCCTTGGACTGGATAAGAAACAGAAAATCTTAGGGTCGATTAACTGAACCGGTCTAGGTCTTGAAACGTCTTCAACTGGATAAGAAACAGGGAGATCTTAGGGTCGATCTGACTGAACCAGAGAAGGCCTTTGACTCGATAAGAAACAGAGAAATCTTTGGAGTCGATTTAACTGAATCGATCAAGGTCTTGAAATAGCTGAGAACTTAACTGGATCTTTCCTGAAAGGTAAAGGTCAGTCATATGTGATGCATGATATGGATCAAGCAATGATGTTCTCAACATAAATGAGATTTGTAAGATATGATGCGTATATGTATGCTATAATGCATGGAAGTGCGATGTTTATGAATGTATGTTTTCGTCTCAGGAAAATAAATCCTTGACGTGTGCCGGGAAGTCACTCCTGGGCTGATGTTGAAGAATAGATCTTTGCTTCCGCTAGGGATGATAGTTGCAAGAATACCGGTAGGAGAAGATAACTCCGTTGGGGAATAAACTTGGCGAATGGATTACTTTGCGGGGAGAAAAGTACTCTAACGATCTTGCTGGGAAACAATACTCTGTGGGGAGAGAGATACTTTGCTGAAATGTTGATGGTAACTTCGCTGGGGATACCCTTGTTGTGTTGAAAGTGTTAATAGACTTCGCTGGGGGTAAGAAGACTTCGCTGAGGACGATCTTTCAGTGACTTTTGGCTGAGGATAACCCAGTTATATCCTGGTAAGGAAATAACTCTTTGAATAAAGCCGGGGGATGCGTTCGTGCTCTGCGAGGGATAAGCTTCCAGAATCTACTGGGGATAAGCTTACTGCTTGGGGAGATGGATTCCAACTTTCCTGGGGAACTAGATTGGACTCTCTTGGGGAAGTCTTGAATTGTATCGGGGAAATGACTCCATTGAATGTCTTGTATACCGCCAGGGAACGATCTTTAGACCAAGATTGCCGGGGATGTTTGTTAAGAATGCATATATACTGCTGGGGAATGTTGAGATCTGCGGGATGATACCCAACTTCCTTAAGGCTGACAAAGCTTTGCTTGAGGAGAGTGTACTGACTTGCTGGCTCACTCTCTGGGGAATTAAGATATCGGGGTTGTTCTTCAGCCGAACCTACCTTGATACCTTGGAGGACCGAACAATCAGATTGCTTAGACAACTCTTTATTGCCCCTGTTCCTGAGGTGGGAGAGGAAGACCTATGAGGTGCTGATAGTTGTTGATGGACAAACCTTCTTCTGGTAGGCAGGTGACAGGATGTCGGGACATAGTCGTACGCTCTTGATCCCTAACTTTTTCCTGGACTGCCCTTTCGGGTTTTCAGTCCACCGGGATACCCATTTTTGCCCAAGCCGCCTTTTCAGGTTTTCGACTTGCCGGGTGTACAGATTTTTCATTTCATCCCTTTATTTTGCCCGAACCCCTTTGGTTCGCCGGGAAGCCCTATTTTTTGCCTAGGTATGTCAACCTAGCGGGTCTTTGATTACGCGTAGTATTTTTTCCGACTATGTCCATGCTCTCAGGATGTAGGGAGGTGCCCCTGTTAGAAGTGTTTTGCCATACCCCAGAAGACGTTTAATCAGGCAAGATTCGTTGCTGGAGTGCCCCAAGTGACCCAAGCGGAGATTTGCCCCAGGCTATTTGGCCTTTGAGAGATTCTCCGAATCTTGATTGGATTGCCCCAGATGATGGACCATGCTCATGTCATGCCCCTTGGTTGGAAGTACTTTTGTTCACTTAGATATTCGTCGTGCGAATTTCTCTGCTGTTCGAACAAATAGTCATATGCAAACAATGTTATATCAGAAATGCAACGCCTATGTCTGTCTTGAAGATTTTGAAAATGCATTTTTCAGTAAAACAAGCAAATTTTGTAAAATGCGATGTTAGCTCGTTGTTTTATCGCAAGCCTTAAGGAGTCAGGATACCTTTTGTAACAGTATGCTTTCGAACTAACCCGTGCTTCAGCTAGGACTTTTTGAGGGTTGTAACGTGGCCTGGTTCACGGTTTTAAGAAACAAAGGATAAAGGCTCAAATTTTATTTGTACCCACCCGCTCTTCGTGATGTTCTTCAAACCTAAACTCAGCTAATCGTGCGTTAGACCTTGTTTGAGTCTTTGCTCTGATATTCCAGTAATGGTTCGGATGTTGACAATTTATTTTGAATAGGCAGTCGTTTTTTGTTGAGGGTTTGTAGGACCTCTTTTTTTATTTTATTATCCCTATTTTTTGCCTGAACTGTTTCTTTTGTGATTACAGTCAGCGGGATGCCCCAGTTTTGTAAGTCTCCTTCATAGGTTTTGACTTATTGGGCTTTTATTTTGATAGATAACGACTGCCTTTCTTTATTGATTATTCGGAACCATCACTGTCTTTCTTTGTTTTGCGAGGACCTCCTTGGTGCCATTTGTTATGCACTTGGATCAACTGAGAGACTACCCTGCCCCAGGTTATGATTAAGGGTTTTAAATTTCGAAAAGAAAAACTCCTACTTCTTTGGCTCAAAGGGGTTGACGAGGGATTATCTTCCTTATAACTCCAGTGTTTGGGAATTGAAACAATGCCTGTACCTCATCAGCAGGGTCTATTCAAAAGCATACTGTAGATTATGGTATCGTTTTCGTCATCCTCCCTCAAGAGGCTTAGAATTATTAATGAGAGTTGATCATCAGAAAATATATGAAAATAATTTGCATTTAGTGAATACGAATATATTGATTCAAAATAGACATAAGCGATGCATTAATGGAATAACAATGTTTAACATGAATAAATGTCTAAACAACCAAAGAACAACACAACTTGAACATTCGAATGAACAGAAGTCTTTTCATCTCAGGGCTTGTCACTTCAAATGGTGAGCCTTGGAGGGATGGTAGAAAAATTCAGCCTGACCATCTTGTGTGAACTCCAATGCCCCTTCATCAATCAGGTCCTGGATCTTATTCTTCAGAGCCCAACACTCATTTGTATCATGTCCTGGACAGGCAGAGTGGTAGGCACACCTTTTATTGGGATCATAAGTAGGATGTGTTGTGTTGGGATTCTGGGGATGAGCCCTTAATGTGATCAAGTTCAGTCTCAGCAGGCGTTGTAAAGCTTGAAACAGCGACATGTTGAGCGGGGTGAATTGCCTCCTGGACTTGTCTGGCAGAAGTCGGTGAGGTTGATGTTGAATTTGTGGCACTGGAGCCATTTGAGGGGCTCTCCCCTTACCTCCTTGCCTCAAAGGTGGTTGAACGATGACTGGCTTTTTACCCTTAGCCGCTTGCCCCAGTTGGTTACCCTGAAGCAGTTGGTTGACGAGAACCCCGAGCTCGTCTTGTCTTTGAGCTAAGTCTTGGATGATATTCACCTGCCCCAGCATCTGGACCTTCAAGGCATCCACCTCAGCTTGCAGGTGTTTCAGCCTTTCATCCTCAGCACTGTTCCTGGCAAAAGTCTCCATGAGAAGTGTCCTTAGCTCCTCCTGCCCCTTGGATAGATTCAGGAGAATTTCCCCGAACCGAGTCTCTTGAGCAAGAAAGTCCTGGTTATCTTGTTGGGAAGCCATTGCTGAAATAAACAGCGAGAAAGGTAAGTTACCTGCAACAAGGGTACCTGTCATGCAATGATATGTATGATATGCATGTAATGTTTTCAAGGACCTCGCAGGGTAAACAAGAAGATTGTTAGAGTTTGAAACTGGTAACTTGATTGAAGGAACTTCATGTTGTTGAGAGTCCTTCTTCAAGGGTCAAAGGCTCACCATATCCAGTGGGTCATAGCCCCGACTCAAGTCATCAACCTTGTTTTGATTTCCAGACAACTTTGGCTAAGGGAACCTTCTTCAAGAGTCAAAGCTCACCATATCAAGTGGGTCATAGCCCCTGACTCGGGTCATCAACCTGGCTTAGAGGAAAATAAATCCCCTTTTGCCCCTTGCTAGACATTTGACTCATTATGACCTTCATCACAGACCCTTGAGATCCTTGAAATGGGTTAGGATGTATGCAATGGTATGATGGCATGATGCTATGCTATGCATGGGGTAATGTAAGTGACCCTGTTATGAGTCCCAATTAAGGACTATAAACAAAACCTGCAAGAAACTCAAGTAAAACCTGTCATGAGTCCTAATTAAGGACTATAAACAAAACCTGCAAGAAACTTAGGTAAAACCTGTCATGAGTCCTAATTAAGGACTATAAACAAAACCTGCAAGAAACTTAGTAAACCCTGTTATGAGTCCCAATTAAGGACTATAAACAAAACCTGCAAGTAGTTCATGTGTCAGATAACAAGCATGCAAGTAGGCAAGTACGAAGGCACACTCACACAAGAGAAACCCTTAGAGTATAGGCCAGCATGAGGTCTGGGTATTACCCTCTTGAAGTTGGTGGGCTCAACCTGTCCTATTAGAAGTAACCGGGTTCTAAGGGTCCCAATATCACGGGATTGCTTTCATTGTTCATCGTTTCGATTTAGCCACTGAACTGGCGACCGAAATATTCCAGGAAAGCAACCCTCAATTGAGTGTAGTATCAAGTATCAACCAACCTCGGACTGCACCAAAGTCAGTTATCTCACTACCCTAAAGAGGCCAAGATAGTTCAATTAAGGTTCTTAAGGTTTGTTGATGCTTCACGACACCACGCGGAGGCCCCGTACTCTCCTTGACTGAACTCAAGGGTTACCGGTACACACCAAAGTGTCACATCAACGTAGCAGACTGTTTCAACCATGTCGGTATACCCCGCACAGTTCCCTCACAGCCTTGTTGCTACTTTCTAAGAAGGTATCCCCAGATCCGGGTTAGGATCTATAGAACTCCCAAGCAACCCACAATTTAAAGCAAGCAAAGAAAGCAATTGAAAACACAGTTATGAACTAACCCTAAGGTACACCTCACTTTATAAGTTTGTCCCCAGCAGAGTCGCCAGTTCTGTGATCGGTGGATCTGGAACTGACTGTTTAACGCTGGTTTGCGAAATGTCGCGGAAGCAAGAGTCGCCACCGTCTTTTATTTTCTCCAAATGGAAAGGACAAAAGCACAGAAAAATTCCTTAAAGAGATTGCTCTCGGTTCGGGAGGTAGATTATAGAAAGGGAAGGTGTTATCACCCTTTCTATCCATGGTTATCCATGGGCTCTTAGACACTTGCTCATTGTGTTTTCAAAAATGGTTTGTTTGCTTTTCAACTGTAGGTTTAAAAAAAGTTTCTTTGAAAATTCCAGTTCGACTCTTGTATCGGTCCTCAAGAGTGTTTGAAAGATTGCTTTCGAAAGCTTTTGAAAATGTGTTGGTGTGAAAAGTATTTTTGATCTTTTTGTTTTGAAATTAGAGCAAGTATCAAGAGTCGTCTACCTACCCTAAGGAATTCGTCTGTGTAAATGTCCTTTAAAGTAGTGTCATCCCACTATTGAGAGGTAGGTAGCACCACCGTTGGAGGTGTTCGGGTCAATTCGAAGTTCGGGACATGGTGATTACCAAAGCAATGGGAAGATACCTTAGAAGCTACCCTCATGCCAGGTTCCCGGATCATGAGGACTTACTAAGACGTCCTCTACTCGACGATCACCTTTCGAGGCAAGGCAACAGTGAGGCGTACCCTAGGGGTGGTGTGTGATTTGTGTGTCATGTTCGTTTATTTTTGTCTTGTCATGTCATGGGTGATCTACGCGTTTATTTTTATTTTAGGCCATTCATTCTTGCATGCATTTATTTAACAGTTAAAAGAGCGCGGAAAGGTAAAATTCTAAACTATTACAAAGGCGCGGGTCCACATCGCCAAAATTTCCAGGACCCGATTTGACAGAAAAATAAAGAATTAAAGTAAAGTGCGAAAGATAAATATTACACGGCTTTGGGAGAATTACATTAATATTTAAAAGAAGGAAATAAATAAAATGCGCAAATTGGAATTAAAATTAGAAACGAGGGCGTTGGACCCTTTTTAATGAAATTAAATTATGATTATTAAGTTAATGAAATTAAAATGAAAAAGAAATTATTTTTGAGGTTTTTTTGTCTTTATGGTTTTTTAATAAGAGAATTAAATGAGATTGAGACATTAACCCTAATTCTAATTTTTTTATTTATTAAGAAAAACATATTAAAATTAAGCCTAAAATTAATCTAATTATTTACATGCAATTTGATTTATAAAAATAAATGATATTTAATTATTAGTGAAAAGAAAAGAAAAAGGATAAAAAATTAATACAAACCCTAATTCTACAAATTTTAAGTTTATTAGTAAAATATTAAGATTTAAACCTAAATTAAAAACTAAAATCAATTAATGATATTTATTTACAAAAAAATAACATTAAATAAAAATACTTATTTTTTTGTCTTTTTTGATTTTTATATTGTTTTTATGTTTTTATGAAAATAAACTAAATTAAAGAAATTAATCAAAAGAGAAATAATTGAATCAAATAAAAAATGAAAAATATAAAAGAAATTGCAAACCTAGGGGGGTCTGTCCCCAAATGGGGAGGTAAAGTCCAATAATCCAGGCCCATTAAGCTATGGCCTCATTTGACTTTGATGCTGGCATGTATGTGCGTTGACTGCAGCACATCATAGGCTGTGAATCTTGACCATTGGATTGTGATCAGGGGATGCGTGACATAGCTGGATCAGGGGTCGTATGGTGGTCTTCAGGGTTGAATCTGCATGGGATTAGATTTATAGAAAAAATATTGAAAGAGAGTGGGGACCTGGGGTTCGAACCCAGGTCCCAGGGATTACCAGTATTACGCCTTACCAACTGCTCCAAACGCGTGTCTTGTTTATATAATATCAAACAAATAATATAAGAGAAACAAGGGTTAGTGGAACCTCCGCGCGCAAAAATTCAAACGTTCCAACCAGATAGTGCCACCTATCCTTCTTCTTCGTTTTGCCTTTTTTTCCTGAAACATGAAGAGGTTAGCGGGGGTTTTGAACCCCCCCCCCCCCCCCCCCAAAAAAAAAATGCCATATCCAATAATAACGAATAGGCCGTGGTAGCACATAAATTAGGCGCGAGGGTTGATTTAGAATCGTCCAAGCGTGCTGAACTCAACCATGGTATTGTGAGGTTCTAATTTTACCATATTCAAAAACCCCTAATTTGAAAGTTGAAGAACCCTAACATCCTTTAATGGTGAAATCACGTATGGGTGATGAAAATGCAATCAAACAACTGGGTTAGCTTCAGAATTAATCAAGGAACATAAATCAAACATTAAAAAGTACTAAAAACGTATGAATCATGATGCAAGCATATGAAAAAATTTCTGTACAGGACGCCATTATTCTCACGTTTCTTGGTGTTAGAGCTTATGGTTTTGATCTGAAAACCTTCCTTGAGGTCTCAGGAAGGCAATAGGATAATTCTTTTGGCTTGAATCGACCTGTAACCTAGTTTTCAGTATTTGAATTTTCTTGAAAAAAATGCAAACTTGTTGGTCAGGTTCTTGCGCAGCTGGGAGTTTCTTTGGAATAGGGTTTGCATCAGTACTTATGTGTGAATGATTAGGGTTGGTTTTTTTGTCCAAAGAATCTATGAATTGAAGGAATCAATCTTTGATTTTTATGCCATAATTTTCCAATCTTTTTCAAGCATATTTGGTTTCAATCATATCCAATCACCATAATTCCTTCCAAATCTGATCATGCACGAAATCTTAAGCCTATTCCATGCACAAAAAGATTTAAAAAGTTAGGTTTAGTATTTTTCACCTATTTATTTTAATTAAATGAATTATTAATAATTAAAAATCCAAATAAATAAATAAAAATGATAAAAAACTTCCCTTTGGGCCAAATGGTCGTGCACATGCCTTGGATGATGAATTGTGGAAGAAAAAGAGGCCCATTAGCATTTTTAGGTCATTTGAAGCAATGTTGACTTTTCAAAATATCCAAACATTTCCCAACTTCCACAAGGCATAACTTGCTCAATTTTTAAGCTTTGCTCATGTTCTTGGACATTTTGGAAAGGTCTTTGAGTCCTCTAACCAATGTATTTGGTCCCATGTCATTTTGATTTACCAATATCAAGTTATGGCCTTTGACTTAAAGTCCTTTTTTGTTGACTTTTGAAAATGACCTATAATGTTGAAATTGATAACCTTTTGTGAGAGCATTTCTTGGACTTGAAGTGTGAAGAGGAGTTGTAGGAAATGTCTTTATCTTCAAAATGAGCTTTGGATGGAATTTTTCTGATAATCCATGTGGAAGTTATGCCCTGGTCAATTTACAGTTGACTTTTTCAACTGTCCAAATATGGAAACTTTTGCATCTTGAGACTTTTTGAGCCATACTTTGAGAATCATGATCAAGCATTGATCAAATGATGTTTGTGGCTTCAAAATGATATGTTGACCAAAATTTTGAACTTTTGACTGTCAAATAACCATTTTGCCCCTACAGTTGACTGTAGTGCAATTAGGGTTTTTGACTGTGCAATTTTGTGTTGTAAGTCTTGAAACTTGGTATGAGGATGCTTGACCATATTTATAGGCATGTGGGACTTGATTGGACCCTTGGAAACTTCATTTTCTTTGTCAGAACCAAAACCCTAATTTTTGACTGTTAGGAGGCCCTTGAACTGTACAACCCTTGGGGAGATTTTGAAGCATTGACTTGGCAAATCTTGAAGAATATGGGAGGGCAAATTTTGGGGTACAACAGAAACCAAAATGCTGACGAAGTGGTTCAGCATATCCAATACCAGAACATGGGTTTGGAAAATAATCTGGCAGCCATGATCGAAAGAATCATGACGCAAAACGGGATGAACATGGGCTTTCATAGGCCCAATTTCACATCCCCACTGTCAGAATACGTGTTCCAAACGGACTTACCTCCTAGATGTAAAGTCCCTAAGTTCACTAAATTCTCTGGGGACACGACAGAATCTACCGTCGAACATGTGGCGAGATACTTAATCGAAGCAGGAGATATTTCAAACAACGAAAACCTGAGGATTAAGTACTTCCCAAGTTCTTTAACAAAGAACGCTTTTACTTGGTTTACAACTCTCCCCCCCAATTCGATCCATCATTGGACCCAGTTGGAGAGATTGTTCCATGAGCAATTCTACATGGGACAAACCAAGATAAGCCTGAAAGAATTGGCCAGTGTAAAGAGACGTTTCACTGAACCTATAGACGAATATCTAAATAGGTTTAGGTTGCTCAAAGCAAGATGTTTTACACAAGTGCCAGAACATGAGTTAGTCGAAATAGCCGCAGGAGGCTTAGATTATTCCATTAGGAAGAAGTTAGACACTCAATACCTGAGAGACATGGCCCAATTGGCCGATAGAGTTCGACAGGTAGAACGCCTTAAAGCTGAGAAAGCCAAGGCAACGAAAACTCATAAAAGAGAGAGGATAGCGTATGTCGAGATGGATGACGAAGATCCAGAAACCTTCGACGAAACTATAACCGTCGAAGAAGGCGAGGTCGATTTAGCGGAACTAAAACAAGGGCCACCATACTCTTGCAAACTGTTAGTCCCCTCAAGTGGAAAAAATCCCACTGGTCCACAAAGGACCAACGATAGGTTCCCCAAAAAGACTTATAGTTTTGATATTACAAAATGTGATGAAATCTTTGACTTGCTTGTAAAAGATGGCCAAATGATAGTACCCCCAGGGGTAAAAGTGCCTCCTCTTGATCAAAGAAAGAAGAGAGGTTTTTGCAAATATCATAATTTTCTGGGCCATAAAACGTCTCAATGTTTTCTTTTCAGGAATCTTGTGCAAGACGCTATCGAAGAAGGGAGGTTGAAGTTTGCTGACAAGACCCCCATGACTGTGGACTCTAACCCGCTGCAGGCTGAAGCCCATTATGCTGAACCTTCAGAGGTGAACGTGATCGAGGCATCCAGAAGCCAGTCGAAGAGGCCAGGAATCACAATGGTCGAAGTATCAAAGGACCATGTCAACATGCCAATCTTTGGCAATTTTTCTGGGAATCTATCCAGAAAGACAATTGAGGCGGTCCAAAAGGCGGTCGAAAGCCCAAAGCTGGAGACAGTTGAAGCCCAAAAATCTGGAACAAGACCCAGTTCTCACTTGGCTGCAGTTCAAGGCCAGACAGAGGACTTGGAGATTCAGATGAAGCAGTTGACTCTTGCCAACAAAGACACCATGAATGTCAACATGGTCGAAGTCTCTGAACCAAAAGCATCAAAGGAGGCCATGAGGCAAGAACAAGCCAACAAAACTTCTTTCCCTCGGGAAAATGAAAGTCTGGCAGATTTCCTGCAAAGATGCCAGAAAAAGAAGTCAGAAGTGATGCTGTGTCCTCGATGCAGTTCAATCTTCGACAAAAAAGCTGCTGAACATATTCAAGGTGTAAGAGCAGCAAATAGGAAAAGGGAAAGTGTTGATACTCGACATGACCCCAGAAGAGCCTCCCAAAGGGGTTCAAATCAAGAAAAGAGGCCACTGACTTTTAGGCCTCCAACTAATGTGCCAGTAGATACATGGTACAAAACATCTGGTCGAAAGAGACCAAGCGAGGAAAGATGGCACTCCTTCGAAGTGCCAAGAGGTTCGTCTTTAACACATAAGAAAAGCCTCAGGTTGCTACCCCTAAAGTGACCCAGGTGTCAAGCAACTACAAAGGGAAAAATCCCATGTCTCGATCTCAATGGAGGAGATACCAGAGGCGACGAAAATCTGAGAGGGAAGCTGCTAATGAACCAAAGGCAGAATCCAGTTCAAATGTTCCTCAGAGAAAGCAAAGGAAACCTCTGGAAAGACAACCAGTAACCAATAGGCTAGTTTGGCCTAACCAGGGTGAAGTTGATAACGATGATGGTTATGAGTCGGATGACACCTTAGATATCATGGTGAACATAGTCTCAGTTCTGCCCAGAGAGTTCAACCGCCAGGTGGAGGTCGAAACAAGCGATTGGGAAGTGGAGCAAGAAATGGCCAAGCATAGGCCAGTGTGCTATTTCGTCATGGATAATGGCGCTACTGAAGAGCAAAATGGGTTCTTCGAACCACCTACAGAGGCGATGAAAAATCACCTCAAGCCTTTATTTATAAGGGCTAAACTCGAAGAAACCACAGTAAATAAAATCTTGGTAGATTGTGGGGCAACCATCAACATCATCCCTCACTTTATGCTAAGAAAAATAGGCAAAAGTGATGAGAACATCAAGCCTCACAACATGGTCCTGTCGAATTATGAAGGCGACATAGGGACCACTATGGGTGTGATCCAACTGGACATCAAGGTGGGATCTATCCTTCGACCAACTATGTTTATGGTCATATCGGCCAAACCTAACTATAATCTTTTGTTGGGCCGTGAATGGATTCATGGTGTTGGAGTTGTACCATCATCAATGCACCAGAGGTTACTACTATGGCGTCCTGATGGAATGGTCGAAAACATAGAAGCGGACCAAAGCTATTACATGGGCGAAGTAAATCACTTAGGGCTGGCAGACTTCGACAAGAACTTGGCTCACATTGGGCCATGCCCAACACCTGACTTCGACTTGGCGCCAGCGCCAAATACTTTTTGTTCCCTATACCTGCACCCTGAGCATGGTTTTCAATGGGACAGAGAAGACTTGTCCCACATTGACTTTAGTGGGTTAACTGATATCCAACCAACTGGTTGGGGAAGTGAATTCAGTGACAATGACTGAGTCACAATCATTGCAACAAATTTCGGCTTATGTAGCCGAAACAAAGATGATAACGGCTCTCGAAGCCGAAGTAAAATATATGGCCACACAGGCCAATGATCAACAGTTATCTTCTACAGGTCCTGGAAAGGACTTCGATCCAGAACCTCCTGATATCATGCCAGAAGGGATGCAGGAACAAAGGCTCGACGCCATCTACGACGATGAGCCTTTGGGATTCGAAAAGGACCCCTTAGCGAATAACATCAAGATGCTAGCGCAGGATCCTTTAGAAGAAATCAACTTGGGCGAAGGGTCAGAGAAAAAGCCAACTTACATTAGCGCAAAAATTGACCCATAACTCAGGTTGGAAGTAATCCATTTGTTGAAAGAGTTCAAGGACTGTTTTGCATGGGATTACGACGAAATGCCTGGTCTCGACAGAGGATTGGTAGAACTTCAGTTGCCAATCAAACCTGGGAAGAAGCCAATCAAGCAAAGTCCAAGACGTTTCGCTCCAGAAATACTGTCAAAGATCAAAACGGAAGTCGAAAGACTGCTGAAGTGCAAATTCATACGCGTTACGAGGTATGTCGAATGGATTGCAAACATTGTGCCAGTGATTAAGAAAAATGGCACATTGAGGGTGTGCATAGATTTCAGAGATTTGAATGCTGCTACACCCAAAGATGAATATTCTATGCCTGTGGCGGAAATGCTAGTCGATTCTGCCGCTGGCTATGAGTACCTGAGTATGCTCGATGGTTATTCAGGATATAATCAAATATTCATTGCAGAAGAAGATGTGTCGAAAACAACTTTTCGATGCCCTGGGGCTTTAGGCACTTACGAATGGGTAGTGATGCCTTTTGGCCTAAAGAACGCTGGGGCAACATATCAGCAAGCAATGAATTCTATCTTCCATGATTTTATTAACACTTTTATGCAAGTATATATTGATGACATTGTTATAAAATCTGTTTCCAGGAAGAACCATATAGACCACCTTCGACAATCATTCGAAAGAATGAGAGAACATGGTCTGAAGATGAACCCTTTGAAGTGTGCATTCTGTGTGAAAGCTGGAGATTTCTTGGGCTTCGTTGTCCACAAGAAAGGAATCGAAATCAACCAGAACAAGACGAAGGCAATTCTGGAAGCGAAAGCGCCATCGAACAAAAAGGAACTGCAATCTCTGTTAGGCAAGATAAATTTCTTAAGGAGATTCATATCTAACCTAAGTAGGAAAGCTTAAGCCTTTTCACCCTTACTTCGATTGAACAAAGAGGGATTCGAATGGGGGCAAGAGCAACAAGAAGCCTTCGACAAAATCAAAGGGTACCTCACAAAGCCACCTATTTTGGTGCCTCCTTGTAGCAACAGGAGTATGAGATTGTACATAGCTACATCCGACAAAACTTTGGGAAGCATGTTAGCCCAAGAAGATGAAAATGGAGTCGAAAGACCCATTTACTATCTTAGTAGAGTTTTGAACGATGCAGAAACTAGATATAGCGAAGTTGAAAAATTGTGTCTATGTCTGTATTTCTCTTGTACAAAGCTCAAACAATATATAAAACCAGTTGATGTGTATGTTTCGTCTCATTTTGATGTTTTCAAGTATATGTTGTCGAAACCCATCTTGCACAGTCGAATTGGCAAGTGGGCACTAGCATTAACTGAATACTCCTTGACCTTTATGCCTCTTAAGGCAGTGAAAGGACAAGTGGTGGCAGACTTTATAGTCGACCACTCAATTCAAGTTGAGAGTATTAATTATGTGGAGATAGAACCTTGGAAATTCTACTTCGATGGTTCCAGCCATAAAGATGGAACAGGAGTAGGAGTCTTGATTATTTCTCCAGAAAAAATTCCAACAACATTCAAGTACAAGATATCAGGTTCTTGTTCGAACAATGAGGCTGAGTATGAAGCTCTAATTACTGGCCTTGAGATATTGTTGGAATTGGGGGCAACTCGAGTCGAAATAATGGGAGACTCAGAGTTAGTCATTAAGCAAGTCACAAAAGAATATAAATGCATAAGAGAAAATCTCATTATGTACTTTGTGATAGCAAATCGTTTATTGAAAAAATTTGAAATGGTCAACATTC
Organism: Vicia faba; assembly: GCA_948472305.1. Taxonomy (NCBI): domain Eukaryota; kingdom Viridiplantae; phylum Streptophyta; class Magnoliopsida; order Fabales; family Fabaceae; genus Vicia; species Vicia faba. The sequence goes on along the minus strand of CATIWC010000902.1, from coordinate 50,626 downwards.
GACACATACCCAGATTGGAAAATCAAATAGCCAACGATTTGGCACAAATTGCATCTGGGTACAAAATTTCAAAAACGAGATTACAAAGAGCAATCGAAGTTCGAGAAAAGATAAAAGCAACTTGTCTGTCACCAACAGACTTGGAATCGACAAGACTAGGGTATGCTGATCAAAGTAACTTCGAAATTTCGTTCATAGACAATTTGTCAGAGCAAGATTGGAGGAAACCCATTGTGGATTATCTTCAAAATCCAGTAGCTTCGACAGAACGAAAAACAAAATATAGGGCATTGAGTTACGTACTCATGGGTAATGAGTTATTTAAAAAGACGCCTGAAGGGGTATTACTAAAGTGCTTAAGTGAAACTGAAGCATACATAGCCCTTTCGACTACGCACGCTGGAGCATGTGGGGCTCACCAAGTAGGCCATAAGATGAAATGGTTGTTGTTTCGACAGGGACTATACTGGCCCACCATGTTGAAAGATTGTATCGAGTTCGCCAAGGGTTGTCAAGAATGTCAAGTCCATACAGGCATCCAGCATGTACCAGCAAGCGAGCTTCACTCGATAGTGAAACCTTGGCCCTTTAGAGGATGGGCGTTGGACCTTATTGGAGAGATTCGACCAGCATCATCAAAGAGCCAGAAGTATATATTGGTAGGCATTGATTATTTTACTAAGTGGATCGAAGCTATTCCTTTAGTCAATGTAGACCAAGAAAATGTCATTGAATTTATTCAAAAGAACATTATTTTTAGATATGGAATCCCTGAGACTATAACTACTGATCAAGGATCAGTTTTCACCGGTCGAAAGATGCAGGAATTCGCTCAGGAAATAGGCTTTAAACTCCTAACATCAACGCCTTATTATGCACAGGCAAATGGTCAAGTCGAAGCAGCGAACAAAGTAGTGATTGGCTTGATAAAAAAGCATGTTGGGAAGAAGCCAAAAAATTGGCATAAGACGTTAGACCAGATCTTGTGGGCTTGTCGAACGTCCCCAAAAGAAGCCATAGGTACAACACCATATAGGCTAACTTTTGGTCATGACGCAGTGTTGCCAGCAGAAATTTGTCTTCAATCTGCAAGGGTTCAGAGACACCATGATATCCCCTCTGAAGTTTATTGGGATATGATGTTAGACGAACTAGTAGATTTAGACGAAGAAAGAATGCGCGCTCTCGACTTACTAAGGCTTCAGAAGAAAAGAGTGGAAGACTCTTACAATAAAAAAGTGAAACCTAAGGCATTCTCGCCTGGAGAATTAGTTTGGAAGGTAATTCTTCCCATGGATCGAAGGGATCGAAGCATGGGAAAATGGTCACCCAAATGGGAAGGACCATTCAGAATTATCCAAACTTTTTCTGGTGGAGCTTATGAAGTCGAAGAGTAGGGTGAAGATAAAAGGCTCTTGAGAGTAAATGGCAAATATTTGAAAAAGTATAGACCTATGCTCCAAGAGATCAAAATAAATAGCAAGTAATGACTAAATTAACCATAAATAAGCCAAAATGGAAAATTTTATAAATTAGCCAAAATGGCAATATTGTCAAATACATATTACAATATATGGTTAAAGGGCTGAGTCAATCAGAAGGGGATGGAATCTTTGAGTCGAAGGTATTTCGCCTGCTGCAACTCCAGTCTTTTGTTGCACAAGGCATTCGCCTGGGCAAGCTTGGCAATTTGGTCGTCGAAGGCTTGGGCTTTCTCAGCAAACTCTAGGCCTTGTGTGATTTAAGCTTGACTCTTGGTGTCTGGAACAGTCGAGAGAAGCTCCTCCTTGCGCTTAGTATTGGCATTCATCTTGGCCTCCAGCTCTTCGATTTGCGCCTTTATGGAAGCATTGTCTCGATCTATGGCATCAATTTCTTCCTGCTTAGATGCCTTTTGCTTCGACAACTCTGCAATTCGAGAAGTCGTCTCTGCTACAGCAGTCCAGGCGGAATAATTTTTGCCATATAACGCTTCGAGCTGGTTGTTGAAGCCCCTCTGTCGCCGATAGTCTGCTGAGACTTGATCAATAATGGAGTATAACTCCATGATAAAGCTCGAAACCTCCGGAGTCACAACGAGCAAGTCAACCGCATTCAAAACAGCTCCCAAACACGACGGAGCAGTAGGGTACCCTTCCAAAGCTTTCATCAAATCTTTCTTGAAGAACTGGGCCTTGACCTTCGTCAAAGCCTCATCGAGAGGAGAAGTCTCAGTGGACTTCCCCGACTGAGTAGAAGCCTCCTAACTAATATCAGATGAACTTCCCTTGCTCTCGATAATGGCATTCAGATAGCCAACGGGATCAGTTTGCTTCAAGATTGCTAAGTCTTCTTTCGACCTATGCTTTGTTGAGGTGGTAACCTTTGCAGCAGCGTTGTCTTGGGGTTGAAGCTGTTGAGCAGCGTTTGCCTCGACATGACTGTCTTCGACTTGAACTTCAGCAGTGCCAGCTTCAGCGTGATCCCCTTTGTCATGGTGTTCCTCCGACAGATCAACCACTTGAATCTCCTTTGGTTGTTGATCTTCTGTTTGTTGTTCTTCTGTCTCAGCGTTGGCTTCATCTGTTTCAGCGTTGGCTTCATCGTTCGCCAATTCTTTCTCTTGTGGCCTACTGAGTTCAGCAAAATCTAGTGTTTCAGAAGTCTTTGGCGCTGAGCTTTCAGTGGTTTCCTGAAAATAGAAGAAGAAGAATCTTCTAGGTTAGAAAGAGACACAATCGAGCGCGAGCATCGACACCTGAGTTAAAAAAGGGTCAAAGAAATTACCTGCAGAGGAACTTCAGCCCCAGGGCTGGAATTGTCGCTTTCGACAGGTTTATTGAGCAAAACATTTAGTTCCTCCTCCGTTGGCTCTTCAATAATTACTGGAGGTGGCCTGGGTTTTCTCCCAGCAACCTTTATTCTGATTGTTCGAGTCTCAGGGGAAGGAACATCCTTCTTCAGTTTTCGCCTTTTAAGAGGAGCAGGGGGAGAGTCGTCTTCTTCGTCACTCCCAGATTCGACCGTCAGTGCAGGTCGTTTCTTGGGTGAAGGTGCCTAAAAACCAATTGGAGTTCGCTTTAGATGCTACATCGAAAGTCAGAATGTTAAGACCAGAAGAAAATAATAAAAGTCTGGTTACCGGTGCTGAAGGTTTTTTCGAAGGACCTTCCCCTGATGGCTTGTTGTAGTTTTCGCCGGTGCTATAGTTTTCGCCGGTGGTGGAGGTTTTGTCAAGGGACCTCCTCCCTGATGGCCTTCTGCAGCTTTCTTGGCTGCAGGCTTTCGAACAACTGAAAGAAGACAAGTTATAATTAACAGGCTACCAGTCGAAATGGAAAGACAAAATAATTTGGAAGAGTGAACTTACACTTCTTTATTTTGTCCAGGACAAGAACAAAAGACTTCTGAAGTTCGTCCACAAAGTCCTTCTCGTCGAATAACTCCTCAGCGTAGTAACTCTTCCACCACTCTTCGAAGGATGGTGAGCAGAGAAAGTTAAGCTGATAATCGAACAGTGAAAGGACTGTTCGACCAGCATACCTGCCGATATGCTTGGTGGCAGCATCTTCAGTATAGTCGTTGCAAAAATATAACATGGATTTCTCCCTGGGAAAAATAGGAGAAGGAAGTGTTTGAATGATACCAAACTGGCGAGAGACCAAGTTTGGTTGATACGCGATCAGGCTCAAGTGAGTCTTGGAGCTCTTAAAGCGCAGGGGCATTATTCTTGGTGTGAGAAACGCTTCCCACATTATTGTATGTTCTTCGACCTGAGGGTCACTTGACGACTTAGGATGGGGCCTCGTGAACCATTCTGGACCAACCTTTCATCGAGCAAAGGGAGCCATGGTCGAAACAAATTCTTTTCTTTTTGCAAACATCAAGACGAAGTTTGAAAAAGTTTGTTGAAGCTCCAGCCCATCTTCAGTCGGGGTCAGTAAAGTTAATCTGGTGCCTTCAATGCGCCTATTTGCTATCTCCGGAGCTTGCTCATTTATTTGAGTCTTCTGGGGTAAGAAAGACTCGAAAGTGGCATTGAGCCACAGCTGAAGTAGCCAAAAAGGTCCTGCAAGCAGCAGACTAGCTCTATTCTCGATGATCTTCAACAGCGTCGCTCCGCTGCTAATCGACTCGTACAGATTCGCCAAGATTAATTCTGCCAAACAAATATTTTGGCCATGGCGGAGTTGGGTGGCGAGGGTGACCATCTTCTTTGTCACCTGTAAAGACTTTGTGCTGAACACAAAGCGTGACAGCCATAGGGCTAGAAACGCGATATGCTCTACATCCGACACAGTGGCCGTCGACTTATCATGGTAATGGTTGATATAGGTGGTGTAGGTGGGCTTCGTAGCGGAGAATCCAATCTGATCCTCCGACATTTCCTCTGGGTCGAAATAATCCCCAGTGGGTCGAAGGCCAGTGATGGCGGCCACGTCGAAAAGCGTGGGTGTCAGCATTCCACAAGGAAGGTGGAAGGTGAAATGAGTGTAATCCTAGAAGAGTAAGGAGGCTATCAACATCTCTGGGGAGTAGTTGGGACCCGTCTTCGACAACATAACTAGGTCGAATATCCCCAAGTCCTTCCAGATCGAAGCCTGGCTTTTTTCCATTTTTTCCAGCCAAGCACTGTAGTCAGGAGTGAGGCTAGGGCTAGACCTGAAAGCCCTAACACCCCTATTGAAGAAGCGAAGATCAATTTTCTCCTTAGCGGGATCTTCGTTATCCTCTACATCTTTTTTAGAGCATCCAATAGGTTTGAGTTTTTCAAGCACTGGAAAGAAGCTTTTGATCTTCATGGCTTCAGCGATGCATGGGTTTAGCGGGCCAGACATGGCGAAGATTTGGTTGGAGTATCCAACCGGAATCATAAGTTGGTGTGAATAAGCTTCACGTTCAGCAGTTTCTAGGGGTTCAGGAACCCTTCGTTGGCCTGTAGGAGTAACTATGGGGACAGTGGAGAAGATCTTGGGTTTAACATTTCTGGAGGGGATGTTAGAACTAGGAGCGGTAGAAGAACCTGAGGCCATTGTTGATGTTAAGGTTGAAGATGAAGTGAAGAACAAGGTGTTTGCAAAGTTTGCAGAGATTTTGTGTTCAAGGAAGTTGGAAGGCAGGATAGCGTGAAAAGTCCCACAATGGGTACTTGGCGCTATTTATAATGGTTGGGGAAATCCCCAAACTCGAGGCCATTTAATGTTGCAGAAGGTAGTGGGACACGTGGCGTCCCCCTGTTGACATAGCCGTTCTGCAGAATTGAAAGGGTGCAGCGTGCGCCCTCGTTTTTGGGAAATTGTCATGATGACAATTTGTGAAAAGACATTGGGCACGCTGCACGCCGTACTGAGGTGACGTCTTAGGTACGGATGAAATGATGGCTTTTTCTTGGGATTGTCAGTGGTTGGTAGAAGACAGAAAGTGCACAGTTTAATTTATGGCTAAGAATGAAAAGACAGGTGTCGAATGGAATTTCAAAGAATGCCTTTTTCTTTTCAGAGTCAAAATAAGGCATTCTTGGGGGGCAATTTGTTGGCTCTTAAATTCGACACCCTTGTTTTTATTAATATCAGCCATTAAAGTTGAAGGATGGTTTCGACCAGCTGGGTCTGTCGAAATGCTCATCAGAAGATGGCAATGTACTTAGAGAATTTCTTCTAAGAAGGAATCTTGTTGCCTTCGACGTCGAAGGTGCTTCTCGACGAAGGTGTTCGATTGCTCAGAGTGGAACGATTTGAGATTCAAACGTTTGGAGGGAAAACGGTTCCCAGCGGTTACCAAGTGCAACGTGCCAAGATCTGGAGCGTCGAACGCTGTGAACGTGCCAAGTGGAGTCATCTGGAAGCAGTGTAACTGCCCGACGGTTACTTGGGATGTGATTAGTATAAATATTAGTAGTTCACGCAGTTTTTCGCGTGTGTTCACAATTATATTCAAGTCACTCATATAGATTCGAGTACCCAACGTGAGAGAAAGAATTGTTGAGAATGTATGTGTGAAACACCACTTTATTAATCAAAGTCATTTATTTTCCAGAAATTTTACTTGCTTTCTCCTTTACTTTTCCTGTCGAAGCCTACATTTTAAGCCTTCCTTTTATTCTTCATGCAATTTACTTAAAGCTTCTTTATTTTCTTGTCATTTAACCATTATCAAACTTAGTTAAAACCCCAAAATCAACCATGTCTTAGGATCAATCTGATCGATCCTGCGAGTCACCAAATAAGTAACCTTTTGGAAGATCAGCGGTTGTTTACCAATTCCCAGGGTAAACAACCCCCCGAACCCAATAAAACATCTCAAAGGTCTTTCCCGTGCTTTTTGACCTTTCCTTTGGATAAAATAAAAAGTCGGTGGTGACTCTTGCTAAACCGAAACATTTGCGAACACAAACGCAAAATCTCAAGTCAGTTCTCCCACCGTATCACACCCCCTTATTGCTTCTATTCCTTTAAAACAAGCCCACAACAAAATAATATCATCCTTCTCATAATATTATTTCACCACTTAATAAAATAAATAATTCCAACTAATCACAACACAACTTCACAAATATTCCAGAAACAATTTAATTAAATGATTAATTAAATTTTGGGCGTTACAACTCTCCCCCTTTTAGAATATTTTCGTCCTCGAAAATTTACCTTAATCAAACAACTCAGGGTAGGAGTCCCGCATCTTGCTCTCCAACTCCCAAGTCATGCTTTCACCGGCAGCTCCTAGCCAAACCACTTTAACCAAAGCAATCTCTTTGCCTCTCAGAGTCTTTATTTCACGATCCGCGATTCGTACAGGCACCATCTCCATAGGAAGGTTATCCCGTACTTGCACATCGTCCATATGAATCACATGAGATGGATCTGAAATATACTTCTGGAGTTGCGACACGTGAAACACATCATGCAAATTCGAAAGATTAGGCGGTAAAGCCACTCTATAAGCAACATTCCCAACTCTCTCCGAAATCTGATATGGTCCAATAAAATGAGAAGTGAGCTTCTTAGACTTCAACGCTCACCCAACACCAGTCACAGGTGTAACTCTCAAAAACACATGGTCACCCGCTTGAAATTCTAAATCCTTCCTTCGCTTGTCATGATAAATCTTCTGTCTACTTTAGGAAGCTTTCATCTTTTCTCGAATCAACTTCACCTTCTCAGTAGTCTCGCGAACAAGTTCAGGTCCAAGTACTACACTTTCACCAGATTCATGCTAACATAAAGGAGTTCTACATCTTCGACCATACAACGCTTCAAAAGGTGCCATCCCAATACTAGAATGGTAACTGTTATTATAAGTGAACTCTATCAACGGAAGATAAGTATCCCACGAACCTCCCTGCTCAAGAACACATGCCCTCAACAAGTTTTCCAACGATTGAATAGTTCGTTTAGTCTGACCATATGTCTGAGGAAGATACGCTGAACTCAACCTCAAATTAGAGCCCAACGCTTCTTGCAAACTCTCCCAAAAATCAGAAGTAAATCTTGGATCTCTATCTGACACAATGCACAAAGGAACACCATGCAGTTTCACAATCACACTAGTGTAAATCTCAGCCAACTTCGACACTGGAAAACTGATGTTAATAGGAATAAAATGAGCTGACTTCGTAAGCCTATCAACAATCACCTAAATCGAATCATGTCCTCTTAAGGTATTAGGTAACCCTGTCACAAAGTGCATTGAAATGTTATCCCATTTCCATTCTGGAACTTCTAACAGTTGCATTAACCCTGCTGGCTTCTGATGCTCAACTTTCAACTTCTGGCAAGTCAAACATGCATACACAAATCGAGCCACATTACTCTTCATCCCAGGCCACCAAAACAAACCTTTCAAATCTTGATACATCTTTGTAGCTCCTGGATGAATACTCAGCTTACTTCTATGACTCTCTTCAAGTATCACTTTCTTCAACTCAGCATCATCAGGAATACAGATCCGGTTACGAAATCTTAACACACCTTACGCGTCTAACTTAAAATCACCATTCTCAGACTGATCGATTCTAACCATCGAATCTACCAGTTTCACATTCAACTTCTGAGCTTCTCCGATACTGTCTAGAAATTCATTATTAATCTTCAACATACCTAACATAAAACTTCGCGGCGTAACCTCGCAAGTTAAGCTCATATCTTTGAAATGCTCAATTAATTCCAATTCTTTAACCATCATTGCCGACATATGTAAAGTCTTTTGACTCAACACATCAGCTACCACATTCGCTTTTCCTGGATGATAATTCAAACCGAAATCATAATCCTGTAACAATTCCAACCATCTTCGTTGCCTCATATTCAACTCCTTCCGATCAAAAAGATACTTCAAACTCTTATGGTCACTAAACACTTCAAATCTAGAACCATAAAGATAATGCCTCCAAATCTTCAACACAAAGACAACTGCAACAAGCTCTAAATCATGCGTAGGATAGTTCTTCTCATGAGTCCTTCACTGCCTTGACGCATAAAAAACTACCTTACCATTCTGCATAAGCACACCTCCTAAACCCATCTTAGAAGCATCACAATACACCACAAAAGGCTCTCCTGGGTTAGGCGACGTCAAAATCGGAGCTGACGCCAATCTCTTCTTCAATTCTGTAAAACTTTCTTCGCACTGCACATCCCATACAAAAGCTCTACCTTTACAAGTCAACTTAGTCAATGGAAGTGCCAACTTATAAAAACCTTCAATAAACCTTCTATAGTAACCAGCTAATCCCAAGAAGCTTCTAATCTCAGTAGTTGACCTCGGAGTTTCCCATTGCAACACAGCATCAACCTTCGATGGATCTATAGCAATGCCACTACATGAGATCACATGACCAAGGAAACTAACCTCCTTTAACCAAAATTCACACTTGGACAACTTTGCATACAATTTCTTCTCTTTCAAAACTTGCAATACTACTCTTAAGTGTTCAGCATGCTCTTTTTCTGACTTAGAGTAAATCAAAATATCATCAATGAACACCACTACAAACCGATCCAAATAACTATGAAAGATATGATTCATATATTCCATGAATACTCCTGCCACATTAGTAACACCGAAAGGCATCACCGAATACTCATAATGTCCATAACTCATTCTGAAAGCCGTCTTCTGGATATCTTCATCCTTCACTTTAATCTGATGGTAACCCGACCTCAAATCAATCTTACTAAACACACGAGCATCCACCAATTGGTCCATCAAGTCATCTATTCTTGGAAGCGGATACTTTTTCTTAATCGTCACTTTATTCAACTATCTATAATCAACACAAAGCCTCATACTTCCATCTTTCTTCTTTACTAACAACACTAGAGCACCCCACGGGGATACACTGGATCTTACAAACTTCTTTTCAAGTAAATCTTCCAATTTCTTCTTTAACTCTGACGATTCAGATGCAGACATCCTGTATGGTGCCATAGACACAGGTCTGGTACCAGGTACAAGATCAATTTCAAATTCGACTTCCCTCTCCGACGGTACATCAGGAATTTCATCGGGGAAAACTTCAAGAAATTCACACACCACCTGTGAAATTCTGGCTGCAGATACTCAATGTCACGTTCAATGTTATGACACCGTATCTGACTTACTATATGACAGTAAATACAAAAGCAATAAAGAACACAGTCAATTGTTTACCCAGTTCAGTGTGCAACAACACCTACTCTGGGGGCTACCAAGCCAGGGAGAGAATCCACTATAAGAGATGTTAATTCAGGAATAAACCAACCAGTTTATCTCCTTCACTTAAGACCTACCCAATGCAATTCTAATCTAAGTACAACTTAAACCTGAGTTCCTACTCACTCCCCCTCAATCACAGCAGTGATACATAAACCAATTTTTACTTAAGAATTGATGAAGACACTCTTCAAAAACACACACTTGATTAAGCTTCACAGCTTTTTAATCAAGCAACACAATCACTCGTGCTTCACAGCTTTGAGTGATTTACACAACTAACTTGACTCTGCTTCACAGCTTTAGTCAAGGAACATTCAAACACTCTTGCTTCAAAGCTTTGAGTGCTACAAAACCCTTACAAAAAGAAACCTATTCCAAGGCACTTATCACAATGATAATTGCTTGGAGTACAATGAACAAATCTATACAGATTACAAATTGATCTTCTAATCAATCAGCAGGTCTCCTTGAAAAACAGCAGCTCTGTTGAATATATAGCAGCTGCAACTTCAATTAGGGTTTCCAAAAACCTAGGGTTAATTCCGTTTGACCTAAAGACCAGGTCACAGGACTTTATTAACCAGGTTAGGGTTGAGCTAGGTTACCCCTCAGAAAACGCAGGATTATGTTCAGGAAGGACTGAGTTATTTCCTGAAAAAACTCAGACTTATCCAATCCTGCAATCCTATTAATTCAGAACAGGATGTCATAACATCTGTTATGACATCTGAGAAAACCTGTCTACTGATTTAGCAAAATGTGATCATTTTGCAAAATGCTCAGATACACACTTATAAACATCAGTATTTGAATTACAATATTTTTCTGCAAAGGTACCTAATGAGTCAGTACAAACTGAACTAGAATGTTATGACATCAGTCATGACATTCACACATACATTTGGGATTTACCAAAAATGCAAGCCAATACCTAAACACCTACAAACTCCCCCTTTGGCAGATTTTTGGCTAAAGACCCTAAACAATCAGAGATAGATAGCAGCAGAAATAAGTGACAGCAGAAAAATAGAACACAGAATGTCAAGTACTAATTAAGCAAGTACCAAAATATTCTCCCCCTCTTTAGCCACAAATGGGCCAAAGATACATGTTCATAAAATTATACAGTTATTCAAAACAAACTAGTAAGAGCAGCAGCAGCAAACAATTGAATACACTTCAGCACCAACCAGCAACACCACCAAACAACAATCATTCTTCAAGCACTGTCATCAGATCCAGAGGATTCAGGCTTCCTTCTTTTTTTGTGAGTAATGTCAGCATTCTTCTCTTTGTTTGATGTCTCAACATTCTTAGAGACATCTGGATTTGTTTCAGCATTTGGGCTTTCTTGGTTCAGAGGAACAGAAATGCCAGGAACTGAGTGGTTCTCGTTCAGAATTCTTGAAACAATTTTTGCTAATGCTTGATTAACATAGGCTGTCCCTTCCCTATTTGCAATTTCAGGGGGAACTGAAGAGGAAGGATGAGATGGATTACCTGCATGTCTTGTTCTCAACTCTTTGACCTTGGTGGGGTTAGTTCCCACTTTTCTATGAGAAGAGATCTCCAGAACGTCAGAGTCCAGACAGGAAGAGATTGTCCCAGAATCTTGATCAGAGGAAGAGGTTGAGATGGTCGTATTGGATGATGATGGTGTTTGAGACATTTTGTCAGTTTTGAAGGACCAACAGCAAATGAGGAGAGATTTCTGATTGAGAGACTGGGTTTTGATGAGGAGACGAGAGAGGAAGGAAGCAAAGGAGTGTCTATTCAACTTCTTAAAAGAATTGTAGGAAATGAGAAAATACAATTTTAACCCAATCAGAATAGACATAAATCCTTTGATCCTTGTTTTAAGCAAAATTAATTGCTACAATTCCTCATGTTGGCAAATACCCAGCTTACCCCTTAAGTTTTCAAATTGATTTGCATCCAGAGCCTTGGTAAAAATGTCAGCCAGCTGTAGCTCAGTGGCAACATGTTCCAATTTAATTGTCTTCTCTTCTACAAGGTCTCTGATAAAGTGATGTCGTATATCAATATGTTTGGTCCTGCTATGCTGAATGGGATTCTTGGATATGTTGATTGTACTCAGATTGTCACAGTACAATGTCATAACATCTTGTGTGACATTATACTCAGTGAGCATCTGTTTCATCCATATCATTTGAGAGCAGCTACTACCAGCTGCAATGTATTCAGCTTCAGCAGTGGAAAGAGACACACAATTCTGTTTCTTGCTGAACCAGGAAACCAGATTACTTCCCAAGAAGAAACATCCTCCAGAGGTGCTTTTTCTATCATCAGCACTACCAGCCCAATCAGCATCACAGTAGCCAGTCAGAGCTGGTTCACAGCCATGAGTATACATCAATCCATAGTTGTAAGTACCACTTACATACTTCAAAATTCTCTTCACTTGATTGATATGACTGACTTTGGGATCAGCTTGGTATCTAGCACAAACTCCAACTGCAAAGGCAATATCAGGTCTGCTGGCAGTTAAGTACAACAAGCTTCCTATCATGCTTCTGTACAGACTTTGATCCACCTTAACCCCACTTGAATCTTTGGAAAGCTTTAGATGAGTAGGAGCAGGAGTCCTTTTGTGACTTGCATTCTCCATACCAAACTTCTTTACAATATTCTTAGCATACTTGCTTTGAGATAAGAAGATTGAGTCCTCCATCTGTGAGATTTGTAGTCCAAGAAAATAAGTTAGTTCTCCCATGAGACTCATTTCAAATTCAGCCTGCATCTGGTCAGCAAAGTGTTTAACCATATGTTCTGACATTCCTCCAAACACTATGTCATCAACATATATTTGGGCAACCATCAACTTCCCTCCTTCAGTTTTGACAAAGAGAGTTTTGTCCAAGCCTCCTTTTCTGTAGCCTTTGTCTGAGAGAAACTTTGTTAACCTGTCATACCATGCTCTAGGAGCTTGTTTCAGGCCATATAGAGCTTTTCTCAGCTTGTAGACATGATCAGGATGGGTTGGATCCACAAAACCTTTAGGTTGTTCCACATAAGCTTCCTCATTTAAGTACCCATTTAGAAAGGCACTTTTCACATCCATCTGAAATAACTTGAACTTCAGAAGACAAGAAATTGACAACAAGAGTCTGATTGATTCCAATCTGGCTACAGGTGCAAAGGTTTCATCAAAATCAACCCCTTCAACCTGGGTGTATCCTTGAGCAACAAGTCTTGCCTTATTTCTGGTGACAACTCCTTCAGCATCTGACTTGTTCTTGAATATCCATTTTGTCCCAATGATGTTAGTTCCTTCAGGTCTAGGAACCAGTTCCCAAACTTCATGTTGCTTGAATTGGTTCAGTTCATCTTGCATTGCACCAATCCAATATTCATCAGTTAAGGCTTCTTTGACATTTCTTGGTTCCATTTTGGACACAAAACAAGAGTTTGAGATGATTTCTCTAGATCTTGTGATGACTCCACTATTGGGATCTCCTATGATGAGCTCTTTTGGATGATCCTTCTGAATTCTGATGGAAGGAGTCTTGCTAGCTTCCTTTGATTCAGATTCTGTTATGGTGGAGTTAGGTAGATCATCCTGTTGGGTTGAAGTCTCAAAGAATGTCTCAACAATACAAGGAACATCTATTTCTTCATGATAGTCATCAATTACAACATTTATTGATTCCATCATGGTTTTGGTTCTAGAGTTGAATACTCTATAAGCTCTGCTGTTTGAGGAGTATCCTAGAAATATGCCTTCATCACTTTTGGAGTCCAGTTTTCTTCTTTGTTCACGATCAGACAAGATATAACATTTGCTGCCAAACACATGGAAGTACTTCACAGTTGGTTTTCTTCCTTTCCAGAGTTCATATATGGTGGATGAGGTTCCCTTTCTCAAGGTGACCCTGTTATGAACATAGCAAGCTGTATTCATAGCTTCAGCCCAAAAATACATAGGAAGTCTTTTGGCATGTAACATTGCTCTGGCAGATTCTTGTATGGTCCTGTTTTTTCTTTCCACAACTCCATTTTGCTGAGGTGTTATGGGAGAAGAAAACTCATGACTGATTCCTTCTGAGGCACAGAAGTCATCAAACTTGCTGTTTTCAAATTCCTTGCCATGATCACTTCTGATTCTGACAATACATCCTTCCTTCTCTCTTTGAATTCTCTTGCACGGTTCTCTAAAAACTTCAAATGCATCTGATTTTTCCCTAATGAAATTAATCCAGGTGAATCTGGAAAAATCATCCACAACCACATAGGCATATCTTTTACCACCAAGACTCTCTACTTGCATTGGTCCCATCAGATCCATATGGAGGAGTTCTAGAACCTTAGAGGTGGTCAGATGTCTTGACTTTGGATGTGACATCCTAGTCTGCTTACCAACCTGACATTCACCACAAACTCTTCCTTCATCAATTTGCAGTTTTGGAATCCCTCTGACTGCCTCCAAGGAGATAATCCTCTTCATACCCCTTAGATGAAGATGGCCAAGTTTTTGGTGCCACAGTTTCACCTCTTTTTCTTCTTTTGCAATGGAACACACAGATGAGAAATTAGTGTTCTCAGCCTCCCACAAGTAACATTTGTCTTTGGATCTGACTCCTTTCATTACTATCTCTTGTTTGTCATTGATTACAAGGCATTCAGATCTTGAGAAATTGACCTTGAATCCTAGATCACACAGTTGACTGATACTAATGAGATTAGCGGTCAGTCCTTTCACCAGCAGTACTTCATTCAGACTTGGAACTCCAGGGCAGTCCAAATCACCAACTCCTTTGATTTCACCTTTAGCCCCATCTCCAAAGGTCACAAAACTGGTGGTGTGAGGCTTAACATTATTGAGGAGGTTCTTGATTCCAGTCATATGTCTGGAACATCCACTGTCAAAGTACCAGTCTTCTTTTGCAGAGACCCTCAGGGAAGTGTGAGCTATCAGTGCAGTAGCCTTTTTCTTCCATTGAGGAGCATGTGGTACCTTTTTAGACTTAGGTTTGACACCTGAGATCTGATTAGGGTATCCATGTAATCTGAAGCAGAAGGGCTTTATGTGGCCATATCTACCACAATGATGGCATTTCCATCTTTGGTACCTTTTCTTCATATGTCTCTGTTCCTGATGTTGAGAGTTGTGTTGAGACATCCGTTTTGACATTTGCTTACCAGTACCAGATTTCTTTGCTTCCATAAATCCTAGTCCAGTTTTATTTCCCACATTTTGTCCAACCTGAAGGATCTCTTCCAATTTGTCTGTTCCATTGGTCAACATCTTGATAGATTTGGTCATTTGATTCAGTTGTGAGTTCAGTAGTTGAACTTCTCCTTCTAGATGACTTATAGTTTCAAGATTTGCCTTTTTTTCAGCCTCCAGCTTTATAATGAGTTTTGATTGTTTCTCATTCTGCACACAGACTTCAGTACTTCTGATACACAATTCCTTGTAAGTATCAGCAAGTTCTTCAAAAGTCACCTCTTCATCACTGATGTCACTTTCAGAGGTACAAACACCAGTCAAAGCAGTAACTCGTTTGGCAGTCTCTTCTTCAGAATTACTTTCTGAATCGCAGTCAGACCAAGTAACTGTCATTCCTTTTTGTTTCTTAAGAAAGGTAGGACATTCAGCTCGAATATGCCCATATCCTTCACAACCATGGCATTGAATTCCTCTACCTTGAACTCCCTTCTCTTCTGACCTTGGTCTTCTGCTGGAGCTGTCAATGTTAGAGGGAATGTTATGGACATTAGACCTTGACTTTGGGTCTATTCTTTTGATGAGTTTGTTGAACTGTCTTCCAAGCATGGCTACAGCTTCTGAAATGTTTTCTTTAACATCAGTGTTGGACACAAGTGCTATGCTCTTGTTCTTTTTGACACCATTATCAGTGATTCCCATCTCAAAAGTCTGAAGAGACCCAATAAGTTCATCCACTTTCAACTTGCTAATGTCCTGGGCTTCCTCTATGGCAGTTACCTTCATTGCAAATCTTTTAGGCAAGGATCTGAGAATCTTCCTCACCAGTTTTTCTTCTGACATTTTTTCTCCCAGTGCTCCTGAGGTGTTGGCAATCTCCAAGATGTTCATGTGAAACTCATGAATGGTTTCATCTTCCATCATTTTTAGATTCTCAAATTTTGTAGTCAACATCTGAAGCCTTGACATTTTTACTTTGGAAGTGCCCTCATGAGTAGTTTTGAGAGTGTCCCAAACTTCCTTGGCCAGTTCATATTGATGTACTAGTCTGAAAATGTTTCTATCAATTCCATTGAACAAGGCATTTAAAGCTTTTGAATTTCCCAGAGCTAACTCATCTTCTTCTTTACTCCAATCTTCCTCAGGCTTCAGACTGATTGTCCCATCTATCTCAGTTATGGTGGGATGAATCCATCCTTTATCAGCAGCTCTCCAAGCTTTTTTGTCCAGAGATTTTAGGAAGGCAATCATACGAGGTTTCCAGTAGTCATAATTAGTTCCATCCAGAATGGGTGGTCTATTTCCAAAAACTCCTTCTTTGTCCATAGTGCCAGAAAGTGATATCCCTATATCTCACCCAGTAATACAGGCAGGGTGCCTGCTCTGATGCCAATTGAAATTCTGGCTGCAGATACTCAATGTCACGTTCAATGTTATGACACTGTATCTGACTTACTATATGACAGTAAATACAAAAGCAATAAAGAACACAGTCAATTGTTTACCCAGTTCAGTGTGCAACAACACCTACTCTGGGGGCTACCAAGCCAGGGAGAGAATCCACTATAAGAGATGTTAATTCAGGAATAAACCAACCAGTTTATCTCCTTCACTTAAGACCTACCCAATGCAATTCTAATCTAAGTACAACTTAAACCTGAGTTCCTACTCACTCCCCCTCAATCACAGCAGTGATACATAAACCAATTTTGACTTAAGAATTGATGAAGACACTCTTCAAAAACACACACTTGATTAAGCTTCACAGCTTTTTAATCAAGCAACACAATCACTCGTGCTTCACAGCTTTGAGTGATGTACACAACTAACTTGACTCTGCTTCACAGCTTTAGTCAAGGAACATTCAAACACTCTTGCTTCAAAGCTTTGAGTGCTACACAACCCTTACAAAAAGAAACCTATTCCAAGGCACTTATCACAATGATAATTGCTTGGAGTACAATGAACAAATCTATACAGATTACAAATTGATCTTCTAATCAATCAGCAGGTCTCCTTGAAAAACAGCAGCTCTGTTGAATATATAGCAGCTGCAACTTCAGTTAGGGTTTCCAAAAACCTAGGGTTAATTCCGTTTGACCTAAAGACCAGGTCACAGGAATTTATTAACCAGGTTAGGGTTGAGCTAGGTTACCCCTCAGAAAACGCAGGATTCTGTTCAGGAAGGACTGAGTTATTTCCTGAAAAAACTCAGACTTATCCAATCCTGCAATCCTGTTAATTCAGAACAGGATGTCATAACATCTGTTATGACATCTGAGAAAACCTGTCTACTGATTTAGCAAAATGTGATCATTTTGCAAAATGCTCAGATACACACTTATAAACATCAGTATTTGAATTACAATATTTTTCTGCAAAGGTACCTAATGAGTCAGTACAAACTGAACTAGAATGTTATGACATCAGTCATGACATTCACACATACATTTGGGATTTACCAAAAATGCAAGCCAATACCTAAACACCTACAACCTGCAAATCCTCAATTATAGCTTAAGTCTCCACAGATAGTGACGCTATCAACGAGAACATTTGTGCTTCCTCTTGCATCAAATTCCTCAACTGTCTAGCAGACAACAGACTATCCTCCTCTTCTTCAGGAGTAGAAAACCTCACAGACTTGTCATAACAGCTAATATGAACATAGTTATGCTCTAACCAGTTTATACCCAAAATCACATCCAAACCTCTTAACGGTAAATTAACCAAATCAACAACAAAGTCTCTATCGAAGATCGACAAGGGACACTTAACACACACAAAAGAAGTAGTCACCGACCCCTTGGCTGGAGTATCGACGACCATTTCTCCATTCAAAGAAGACAACATAAGACCCAATCTTTCAACACAAACAGCAGCAATAAAACAATGAGTAGCACCGATATCAATAATAGTAATTAAAGGAGTACTATTAATGAAACATGTACCTCTAATAAGTCTGTCCTCAGTGGCTGCCTGATCCTTAACCAAAGCGGACACTTTACAACTTGTCTGCGCCCTCTTTGGTTTCTGACACTGGCTACCAATGTGCCCTTCTTCTCTACAATTAAAACAAATCACATCCTTATGTTCACACTCAGATACAACATGTCCGTTCTTACCACAACGA
Source organism: Vicia faba (assembly GCA_948472305.1). Classification (NCBI taxonomy): domain Eukaryota; kingdom Viridiplantae; phylum Streptophyta; class Magnoliopsida; order Fabales; family Fabaceae; genus Vicia; species Vicia faba. Next base: position 32,633 of record CATIWC010000902.1, on the reverse strand, counting down.
AAACACCTCTTCACTTCAGTAGTGCACACATTACTCTTGTGCCCAGATTTTCCACACTTAAAACAAACCACACCAGTAGGAGCATATCCCCCACTAGTCCTCTGACCCTGAGCAACTTTCTGTTTACCTTTACCAGCTGGGGTATCATAAGGCTTACCACGATTTTGTTGGTGCTTACCCCTCTTATCACTGATAATCTTGTAATGAGCATTATTATCCTCCTCATAAATCCTGCAACTATCAACCAAATCCACAAAGACATGGATCTTCTGGTATCCAATCTCCTTCTTTATCTCGGGGCGCAACCTATTCTCAAATTTGATACACTTTGAAAACTCAACATTCGCTTCACCGTAATACGGATAAAACTTCGCCAACTCGGAAAACTTGGCAGCATACTCAACAACAGACATATTCCTTTGCTTTAGCTCAAGGAATTCAATTTCCTTCTTACCACGAACATCTTCAGGAAAGTACTTCCTCATAAATTCCCTACGGAACACAGCCCAAGTGACATCCTCACCTGTAGCTTCCAACTTCTTACAAGTCTCTAGCCACTAGTCATCAGCCTCGACTGCTAGCATATGAGTACCATATCGAACCTTTTGCGCTGGAGTGCAATCCATCAAACGGAAGATTCTCTCAATCTCTTTCAACCACTCCAATGCTCCGTCAAGATCATATTTCCCCTTGAACGTAGGTGGATTCTCTCTCTGGAAAGTCGTCAAACCACGAGATCCAGCATTCCCGTCAGCATTCAGTTGATTTTCCATCGCATAAGCCATTGCTTCTAAAGCAGCAGCAAGTGCAACATCATTCCTTCCAGCCATCTCAACTTATCACTACAACATAAACAACGGTTAGAACTCAAATTAACAATACTCAATTGTTAGACAACTACGACTCGACGACAAGGTCGGACCAACCTTTTGCTCTGATACCAACTTTGTAACACCATAATTTTACCCGACAATTATAAATAAATCAGAGTTATAAAATCATTCACACAAATGAATCAGGATGCCACAAATTCATCATTAAAAACTCATTGCATTCATTGTGGATATATAACACTTTAAAACTTCGGATGAACCATCAGTATAATACTTTAATTAAATAATTCAATAATTTAAACATCTACGCAACGGAATTCTTAATAACATATTTATCATCATTACAACAACTTCAAAACAACACATACTTAATAATAATCAACTTAAAGTTCACCAACTGAATAATCAACAATCAAAAGTAACAAGCGTTCATCCCCCCGAGTGTTACATATCAGAGCAATGACACCGACTCGAACTATTGAAGGTATACAACTTTCACTCTCGATTACCTGCATGTTACCAACATCAAGGCAACATTCAAACAGAAGGAGTGAGATATCTAACAATATAATAAAGCGTATGATAATTAATATATTAATTTAGATCACACAACATCACCGCTTCTCATATTACAAACAACAAACATCACAACAAAATATCAACAATATACACATATACCACTTAAATGCACAACCGCTTTATGCAATCAAATAATGTGACTCAATATTATGCAAATGCATGTGGTACCATTGGAGCAGAACTCCCATCTCAAAAATTGCCAATTAATAGAGGCATCAACAAGGCATAAGCCTTCATCTCAATATTCGCCAATACAGGCCATCTCAACGAGCATAAGCTCCATCTTAAAATGCAATATATGCAACACAATCATGAATGTAATGACAACACCATAATTGACAACATCTCAATACAACATCATCGTTGGCCAAAAGCCTACATCTTAAAAGCATCTCAACATCTTTTCATCAACATCATTTATCATCATAAATCGTCAAACATCATTTATACATCATAATTCATCAAAACAAACTCTCATTAACATCATCTCAACAACAACTTAGCCGTACAGTAATACAACAGTAACTCATCAATTTCACAACCTTGGCCATAGGCCTATAACAAGATATTGCCTATAATTAGTTAGTCGACTAAGGCTTACTTCTAAATTACCAAACCTCTGCATATTACTATTTTGTAATACCACACCGTCATCATCATTAATCCTACTGTTACAACTACACAGAAATCTCTAAACGTTTCATCCTCATCATTCTTCACAAAAACCGACATAACGATCAACACGGGAACTAATCTGATTCCTAACTTGGATACTAGGATTATCCTTCTTATTCTTCATTTTAATCCTTAAGAATGAAGTTCATCGCGTTAGATATTCAACGCTTTGAATGACACCTCAAACGGAGTCCGAAAACTCAAGTTACACATTCTCAAATTGATTTTTCCAAAAACCAGACAACATGGATCGATGCATAACGCCTTGGGTCAACGCGTACTGAACTGAACTCGAAACTTGAGTCGACACATCCTCCCTTGTATCGACTCATCCTGAGTCTGCAACTCTGTATATATTGACACATGCTTTTACGTATCAACTCATCCTGAGTCTGAAAGCCTTCATGTATCGACACATGACTCCTTCGTGTCGACTCATATTGAGTCTAACAACATTCTTGTATCGACACATAGCATTTGGGGTCGACACATACTGCTCTGCTAAGGGTATTTTTTGCGATTTTCTATGTGTTTTCACTACGGGTTCCATACCTTAAGCCGTAAAACATTATCTAATCATAGATAATCATCACTTACAATTATCCTATAATTCTACATCAATTAAACAACATCAGGACATCATTATTCATCCAAAATTCATCGATTTTTCATCATACAACCTCATATACATTCAATTCATGAACAAGACAACAATCACCTCTAACCCCACATATCAATTATCATAAACCCTATTATAGAGTCAGAACCCCACCCTTACCTTGGATTGAAGGTCGCTCTATAACTTCCAGTTGAATTCCCGTTCTGTTGTTTTTCCTCTATTCCAACAGCTTCACGTTCTTCCTTTCAAACCCTTATTCTTCTTACTTATTCTTCTTTCTTGTTATTTCTAACAATAATAAAATGACCTATTATTCTCTTTATTCTTTAATGGGCTTAAAACTAATACACCCCCTTATTGCTTCTATTCCTTTAAAACAAGCCCACAACAAAATAATATCATCCTTCTCATAATATTATTTCACCACTTAATAAAATAAATAATTCCAACTAATCACAACACAACTTCACAAATATTCCAGAAACAATTTAATTAAATAATTCATTAAATTACGGGCGTTACAGTTAGTTTATACAAAGGAAATGCATTAGCATCCTATGTATCCATAGTACTCTATAGGAATCTTTTAAAATATTTGTTTTTGGTTAAAATTAGTTTGTTTGCTAAAAGAGTGTGGAGATGAGGAAAGAAATACATTTTTATTATATTTTTATATGGAAAGACAGAGTCTTATACCTACGTACCAATGAAGGATCAAAACCTTATAGTTCGCGGTAAAAATAATAAAATATTCATTGTGATTGATTTTAGGAGAAGAGATATTTCATCATTTTAAGGAGAATACTCAACTAATTCCAGCACAAGTATGAGAAGATGGATCTTGCATCATCATGAAGGAATGGCTCTTAACTTGGATATAAGATCAACAAGTTACCACTAGCTCCCTCAAGGGGAAAGAATCACATTTGATTCAATCATTACTATGGGGATAAGAGAATGACATCTTTACTATGAAGATGATTTATATCTAATCTTTTTTTGAGAAAAAAGTTTTAAATTTGAAATTCCAAGTGACAAAAGGATTTGAGTAAGGTTGAACTTCTTTTAGTCTTTTGAAATGGTTTAATATACTTAAGTGTATTAAATATTTATTAAAGAAGAAAGTATGAAAATGCAATGACAAAGTCAAGTTTGTTGTTAAGGAAGTGGTTCAAGTTTGAAATTAGGGTTTAAGTACAAAGGGTAAACACAAACAATTTCAAGGGTAACACACAATGGTAAACATATAAGGGTAAACCTAAGGCATTGTATATGCACATGACTATAAAGTCAACAATACTATCCATTTTCTTTGTATTTGAACATAAGTACTAATAAAAATATAAGCAACTAATCACTATAACAAAGAACAATCACACATATCACAAATGTTAAGGATACGATTATAAAGTACCATGGCTTTTAAGAGACTCATTTAAGAAAATATTAAATCAAAGATGGACAAGCATCAACCAGAAGAGAAAGTCAACACTTTAATCAAGTAAAAGTTGTGACAAAAGATATAACATAGAAACATACTTTGATAAAACATTCAATCATAGATCACATGTACATATAAAAAATCAAATCTTATAAGGTACATTTCAAGATGGAGATATCAAAACATTCATGTTATGATTGCAACAATCATTTCTAAACACCAAGACGTTTTGAACATGAAAAACATAACATTTTATAACCAAACAAAGTCATAGTATCAATGTTTAGGAGCATATGTGAACATGTGATCAAAGGGAGATTAAACTCATGGAAAAAACTCATCAAGGCATTATCATGGTATTAAGGAATAAGCAAAAGCATCTATATCTTGCATCAAATGCAAGGGGAAAGTATCATGATCAAATTAGGGTTTTAAAGTAACAAACACAAAGTTTATTCTTTAAAGTTTACTAAACCATAGGTAGAGATCAATTTAATAAAGTGATCAACATCAAACAAGACACAATCCAAGTATACCATAGCCACATAAACACATATGATCAATTAGGTCAAGGCATTAATCAAAGAACATTAATAAAAGCATAAAAAAACATAAAAAATAACTGGTTTTTTAACCTAATAAAATAGACAAAATAAATATTTTTTTTGGTATTTTTTCATGGATTAGAAAAATACATAGATAAACAAAGAATCATGCAAAAAATCAAGCCAAAAGGAATTAATTTTCATATAAAAAAACAAATGGAAAGTTGAAGGGAAATGTTTAAAAATAAGTGAAATAAACAAGTGCTAAAAATAAAGGGATGTTGTCCAAGGGACTTGAACTCATGGCCTTGAGATTACAGCTCAAAATCTTAGTCGTTGGGCCACGCGTTGTGGCTTGACATAACATGCATCTACTAAAAGAAATGTGAAACAAAGTGCTAAATGGTTGAAAAAAATAATAAGCAAAAGGTTTGGGGCGAGGGGGATTCGAACCCCATACCCTTCGCTTCACACAAATAAACACACAAACTAACGAATGACCACTGGGGCACAATATCAATTCGTGAATTATACAACTTGCACTAAATATATTATAAACTTTGTTTCAAAAATTGGAAAATGGCGTCACCACCATCATCATATTCTTCGTTAAAACAACAGCAAAAACAACAACAACAATGGCGCATTTGTAACTTCCTCATCTCTCAACCAAAATAAAAAATGTAAAAACTTAAAATGCTCAGAATTTCACAACGATTCTAATGGTACCATTCAACCAAACTGAAAGTGCAAGATTAAAACACACGAACTCAAAAAATAGACCAAACCCTAACTGTTTAAGTCATTCGAAACTCCTCATACATTCATCATAAATGGAAAACAAGTTAAAGGTTAGCTTTAACCTATTGAAAGCTACATCTTTGCTTCAAAAACCACCAACAAATGATGCATGTAGGTATGAGTTCTAGGTTGAGAATTTTTACCTATTGGAGGAAAGGTCCAATGCCTCTTTCATTGGTTCTAGAGGTGAGATAAAGGCTCCTCTAGCACCCATGAACTTCAAGTAGTGTGATGAAATGCTTAGCTTTCCTTGGAACTGCCCCAAACCTTCTAACCACCTCAAGTTGCAAATGATAAAAATGGGAGTTGGGAGATGATGGTGGAGGTGTTTCGATGGTTGGTTAATGCATTCAGAAGTTCATATATCATGTATGAAAGGTGTTTGGATGATTGTCTTGCAGGGAATTTGCAAGGGGTGATAATTTTGAAGAAATGGTTTTTTAGCTTTAATGGAGTTTCAAATTCTCACTATGTGATTCTATGAGTTTGAGATGGATTTCAGATCTTTGGACTTGAGAATGACTATTTATTTATAGGAAAAGGTTAAAGATCAAGGGCTGATGAGAAACACGGTCTTATAAGTTAAGGTTTAGTTGGATCATATATGGAAGTTACATAAACATTATGGTTCCCAGTTCACTGCAAGCTTGCCCCCGCGAGATTATTTGTGATTTCTCTTCAAGAAAAGGTTGCCGATCTCGAACTCTCGTCGTATGACTTTAGCATCATAGCGTATGGCTATTTTTTGTTTGAGCGAGGCCACTCGCAGGGCCGCTCATGTTCTGATTTCTTCTACTAGATCCAGTTCCTCTCGAAAGGCGACGTCATTCATCTCCTCGTCTAGAGGAGCCTCAGTTCGTCTTGAAGGTTCTTCGATCTCCACGGGAATGACGACCTCCGTCCTGTAAGCTAGTCGGAAAAGGGTCTCCCCAGTTGACGAATGCGCAGCTGTTCGGTATCCCCAGAGTACACTATGTAACTCCTCGACCCATATTTTCTTGGTTTCGTCCAATCTTCGCTTGAGGCCCCTGAGTATTACTCTGTTCGCAGATTCAGCTTGGTTGTTCGTCTATGGATGCTCGACAAAGGTAAAGTGCTGGGTGGTGCCTAGTTTGGCGACAAATTCCAAAAATGTGTGGTCTGTGAACTGATTCCCTTTGTCGGTGACTATCACTTGTGGGATGACAAACCGAACAAGGATGTTTCTTTTATAGAAGAGAAGGAAATTTTGGGCGGTGATTTTGGCCAAAGCTTTGGCTTCTATCCATTTGGTGAAGTAGTCAACCGCTACGATCAAATATTTGCTCTGATTAGTTCCAACCACGAATGGGCCGAGGAGATCCAATCCCCACCAAGCAAAGGGCCAAGGAGATGAGAGGGATTTGAGCTCGTTGGGAGGATCTAAATGCATGTCTCTGTGTCGTTGTCATTTTTCGCATTTTTTCACGTGCTCTTTTGCATCGTGTTGCATGGTGGGCCAATAATATCCTGCTCGCAAAGCTTTTCTCGCGAGGGATCTTCCGCCCAGATGTTGGTCACTGATGCCTTAGTGGATTTCGAGCAAGACGCAATCCGCACCACATCGGTCGACTCATTTAAGAAGTGGAATGGAAAATCCTCTCTTGTAAAGTTTACCCTTGACCAAAATGTACGAGCAAGCTCTTCTTCTAACAACGGATGCTTCTTTTAGGTCGTCAGGGAGTTCTCCCTCAGTGAGGTAATCGTGTATGGGGGTTATCCAGCAATCGTTGTCCCCAATGGTGAACACTTCTAAGGTAGAGGATGGCTTCTGGGTTCTTGGTCGAGAAAGGATTTTCTATATCACCGACTTATTCCCTCCTCTCCTCTCCGTGCTTGCCAGCTTAGATGGAATATCTGCGCTAGCGTTATGCTCGCAGGGAACATGTTATACATTCACATATTTAAATTTCTTTTTCTCTCCTGGACCAGGGCCCAATATTCAGTGAGTTGGTCATTTTTGACCTGATATTTGCCTCAGACTTGAGAAGTGACCAGCTAAGAGTCGATGAAGATCTTTACTTCCTCGGCTCCCAGATCTTCGGACAGTCATAAGTCTGTAAGGAATGCCTCATATTTGACCTTATTGTTGGAGGTCGGAAAAGATAGAGCGAGGGAGACCTCTATTAGGGTCCCTTCCTCGTTTTCCAATATGATGCCAGTGTCGATTTCTGTCAAATTGGAGGCATCACCGATGAAGATCGTCCAGCAGCGCGATCCGTTGGGATCTGTGGGCGAGGGAATTTGAGCTACAAAGTCAGACAAGGCTTGAGCCTTAAGGGATTTCTTGATCTCGTATTGGATATCAAATTCAGAGATCTCTAAGGACCATTTCAACATTCTTCCGGCCATGTCTGGTCTTTCGAGAAAATGCTTTATTGGTTGATCCGTTCGGACGACTATGATGTGGGCCAAGAAGTAGCATTTGAGTCTCCTCATTGCTCGTGAAGTAAATTGGCCTTTGTCCCTCTGGAGTTTCCCTAAGTCGTGTCGTGCTTATCGCCTCGGAGGCGATGACCAGATAGAGGTAGAGGACCTCGTCTTCCTCGGGTCGAGAAAGAATGAGTGGCTATTATAGTGCTCAATTTAAATTAATGAGGGCTCGCTCACATTCTGGCGTCCATTCGAAGGCAGCTTCCTTGCGTAGGAGTTTGAACAAGGGAAGCGCGTGCTGAGCGGATTTTCCATGAATCGAGAGAGGGAAGTGAGCATGCCGTTTAAGATTAGGATGGACTTTTTGAAGGTGGGCATTGGAACTTCGGAAAAGGCCCGACATTTGTCGGGGTTCGCTTCAATTCCTAGTTCTGTTAGGTAGAATCCGAGGAACTTTCTTGCCCGTACGCCGAAGGTACATTTTTACGGGTTGAATCACATTCGGCATTTTCGAGCCTGCTCGGACACTTTCTTTAAGTGGGCAGCATGGTCGAGCTCTTCGGTGGACTTGACGATCATGTCATCCATATAGACTTCGAGCATATCGCATATCTCGTTGCGAAAAACTTTGTTCATCATGCGCTGACATGTAGCACCCACATTTTTTAGGACGAAGGGCATTACATTGTAGTAATAATTTCCCGACTCGGTCATGAAAGCGGTGTATTTTTTGTCCATTTTCGCCATTGGGATCTGGTTATAACCAGAGTATGCATCCATAAATGATAGCAATTTGAAACCGACCAAGTTGTCGACTAGTTTGTCAATATTGGGGAGGAAATAAGCATCTTTCGGGCAAGCCCGATTGAGATCAATGTAATCAACACACATGCGCCATTTTCCATTAGATTTTTTCACAAGAACTACATTTGAGAGGTCTTTTACATCTAGTTCTGCAGCCTTCGCTTTCTCGGAAGACTATTTTCTTCTGCGTTGCACGACTGCCTTAAGGGTAGGATCTATAGTCAAGTGATGACATGAAACTTTTGGATCTAATCCGGGCATCTTGGTCGTACTCCAGAAGAACAGATCATCATTCTCCCTTAGACAAGCTTTGATTTTCCTTTTTGCCAAGTCGGGGAGGTCTGCTCCAATCTTCACTCCTCTAGTGAGATCTTCTCCGAGGGGAACTAGCTCGAAGTCTCCGTCCAGGATTGGTTATGCGTGACTCGAGAGTTCGTTGCGATCTGCAGAGGGGATCATACCTTCACCTTCGACCATGGGCTCCTTTCCCTTCCTTCTTTGCTCAACGTGATCTTCCTTGGAGAAGCGGCTGTCGAGGTCGATGGTGTCGACCCTCGACAGTGGCTTGACTTCTTCGGAGTTGGAGGGCAGTGTGGCTCTGGTGGTCGTTCAAGGTTGAACGTTGATGGAACTAAGGCCCTTGGATGAAGCTTCAAAACACCTTCTTGCTGCTTAGATGTCCCCGTGGAGAGTGGTGACCAAGCCTTCGGCGATGTAGTACTTCATTTTGAGATGCACGGTGGATGGAACCACGATGGGTTTGGAGAGGTGGGTTCTCGAAGATGCATTGGTAGAGAGACGAACAATCCACTACCAGGAATTGGGTCTTGATGGCTATGGTCGTTACCCCTCTCCTGAAGGTGGCGATCAGCTCGACATATCTCCAGGGTTTTGTGATGGCTCCATTGAAGGCCTAGAGATATGACCCCACGTGTGATACGGTGGCAAAACCGAACTGTTTTGAAATGCTGGTTTCCGTTTTGCGTTTGTGTTTGCAAAATGTCGCGGTAAGCAAGAGTCACCACATACTTTTATTTTATCCAACTGGAAAGGACAAAAGCACAAAAAAATTCCTTTTTTCGAGATTTTGAGTACGGGGGGTAGATTATAGAAAGGGAAGGTATTAGCACCCTTTCTATCCGTGGTTTTCCACGGGCTCTTAGGTACTTGCTCATCATTTTCAAAATTTGCTTGTGTGTGTTTGATTTAAAAAAGTTTTTTGTTTTACTTCGATTTAACCCTTGCTTCTATCTTCAAGAGTGTTACGAAGTTTTTTTGAAAACTTTGTTTGAAAAAAGTGTAAGTGTGAAAAAGTTTGTTTGTTTGAGCAAGTACTTAAGAACTAATCTACCTACTCGAAAAAGAGAATGTTTCTGTTCTTGTTTCCTTTAGACAACGCTACCCCACTATTAGCGAGTAGGTAGCATCGTCGTTGGAGTTTTAAGGGTCAATTTGAAAGGGACGTACAATCACTAAAGCAATGTTAGGACGTCTTAGTAATAACCCTAATGTCTCAAGATCGATATTTGAGGCAACATATTCGAGGCAACCTTTCTGAGGCAACTTTTCTGAGGCAACTTTTCTGAACGGGACTTTGATATTTGCTTAGACAAGAGAGCGACCACTAAAACACCCTATACTTAATGATTGTTTACCGAAGGCAACCGAAGTGGGAGTGTACCCTAGGAGTGCACATGTGCGAGTGATTCAATTTCAAATTATTATCTTTGCACATTTAGAGTTTTCTAACTGTTTTAAAGTTAATCATACATTCTTGTCATGCAACCCTAATATCATACATCTAACAGTTTAATATTTTGCGGAAGTTAAAGTGCGGAAAGTAAAGCTACGCTATTACAAGGCTTCGGGTATCAATTTACATAGCCAAAAATAACCCGTAAGAAAAACAATAAATGAACGAAAAAGTCCTAATTAAGCTATTACATCCCATGAGCAATTACATCAATATTATAAAAAAATAATAAAGCGCGCGCGATGAATTAAGAACGATAGAAGATTAGGGTTTTGACCCCGCCTAACCTAATTAAAAGAAAAATGATTGTTTTTGTTGTTTTTGATTATTTTGAGAAAATAAGGTTTTTAAATTAAATACAAATCTAATTAGTAATTAAATTTATTCAAAGAAAATAATGTACATGACCTATTTTTGTATTTTTGGTTATTTTTAAGAAAAAGAAAATAGAAATCAAATTAAACTAAAACCCTAATTTTCTAATTGTTTTTAATTTATTTACAAAATAATTAAAGTTGCCCTAAAATTAAATAAACTAATTAAATTAATTTTTTATTAAAAAATAAAACCTAAACCTAATTTGGGTGAAAATTATTTTTATGATTTTTTGATAAAAAGAATTAATTTTTATGTTAGTAAAATAATTAAATAAATTAAATAAGGAAAATATAAAAAGAAAAGAAAATAGAAAATGGGCATGTGGACAGCAATTGGAGGGGTGTGTTGCTAGCAATTCTTGGCCCAAAATCAGAGGTCCACGTTTGACTTCCCAGATTCCCTACTGCATGTTGACCAAGGCCTATGATGCTCCTTCATCTGATGGCCTTTAGATCTGGCCATCTGGAGATCCAATGGAGGAACCTTGAGGTTACATGGTGGACTTCTTATCTATGCATGCGCCTGATCATATAAATCAAAATAATGTGAAACATGGAGGGACCTGGGATTCGAACCCAGGTCCCATGACCTTTTCCAATGCCTCTTCACCAACCGAGTTGCGCGCTTATGTTGTACATAGAATAATAATAATGGATAATATATGAAAATGTGAGTTAGTGGGAATAAATAAATAAAAAAGCGCCAGAATTCAAATGGACCAATAAGATGGTGCCACACAAGTCATCCATGTCCTCTCTCTGTTGGTAAAAGTCACAGACTTTTACCTACGGACAAACGTTCGTCACTACAAACCCTGCACATTGCAAAATCACACACAAGCATGATAAATGGAATCTAAGATTGTGAATTAAGTCGCCTTGGCCTGCTGAGCACGATGGTGCCCTTCCCGTGGCCCAATTTTACCTGTACACAAAGACCCTAAAACGAGACCAAGAACCCTAATAATGGCAAATCTTTATAGAGTTAGAAAAAACACAATTAATTGTTATGAACGGCTTGCAAATGCTTCAAGGAATAAGAATATGTATGTAATTCATGCTATATATTCCAAAATCATGTGATTCGATTTCAAGAAGAAGCCATGGTCGTGAACCACTTACAGTGAGTGTCAACGCAGGAAAATGCTTGTTCTTGATTGGTACAGCTTGATTGCAATCCCAGGAAACAAATGAGATGGAGGGGACCTTGAAAACGCCTAGAAGTATCAAAACACATGACCAATTTTCTTTGTTTTTTCAAGTTTTGTTCTGCCTTTGTGCGCCTCCAAAACCTCTTGTTTTAGGTCTGCAATTGTCCACTATATACCAAGGATTGGATTAGGGTTGAAATTATGCTCTCAATCTTTATCCATTATGGCTTTTGATCTTGATTTGATTCACTTGAAAATCTTTCCAATATAGGCCAAAATCAATCTTTTTGTGCCCACCTATGCCTTTCACGAATTGATTCACTTGCTAGCTGGATATAGGACCTGAAATATGCACAAAAATCAAAATAAATAGAAAAAATAAGATAAAGACAAATGGGAAGATCTAGGGCTCTTGGACCATGCTACCAACTCAAAACAAATGCAAAAAGCTAGGCCTATTTAGCAAAAATTGCAATTTGAGGCATAGTTGACTTTTGACAATTTTGCAAAAAAGGTCAACTTCACCAATGCATAACTTCCTCAATTTTGACTCTTTGAAGGTGTTCTTGGACTTTTTAGAAATCTTGAGATGTCTTCTAAGCAAACCTTTTGGTTTCATCTAAATTGGGTCTTCCATGTTCATGTATGAAGCTTTGACAAAAAAAGTGTTTTTGTTGACTTTTCAAAATGGTCTATAATGTCCAAATTCATAACATTGTGTGAGTGCATATTTTGAACTTGGGAGTTGAATATGAATTGTAGGGAATTGCATCCTATTCAAAATGAGTTTTGGATGGGTCATTTCTCATAAAGTATGAGAAAGTTATGCTTGGTCAAAGTTGAGTTGACTTTTCCTGCAAAACCCTAATTTAGCAACTTTTGGTTCTTGATGAATTGTGAGAAATCCTTGATGAATCATGATCAACCCTTTATCAGATGATGAATGATACTTCAAAATTAGGATGTTGACCAAAAATCTTGAAGTTTGACTGTATGTGGGCCACAGTTGACTTTTGCCCTAGCATAGTCGATTTTTAAGCCTTTGAGCAATTGACTGAGCAAATTTCCTCTGCAAGGCTTAAAACTTGACATGGATGATCTTGAGAACATATTAGGACAATGGTGAGAATTTTGGATCCCTTGGACTCAAGTATCTTGATGTAACATGAAACCCTAATTTGAGGTAGACTGCCTTAGGAGAGATTTTGTCTAGTCAACCCTTGGACTTCCTTGAGCAGTTTGAGGATCTTTCTTGAAATGTTTTTGAGAAATATGGGAGGGAAAATTTTGGGGTACAACAGCTTCCCCTGTTCAATCTTCTTAAACCTGAGGATGTAGATTGGCTTGCGTGCCTTTCGTTATCCGAAGGTGGAAGATGATTGAACACTAAAGTGCCCAGAAATCAGCACTCGCATGAAGTGATAATTGTCTTGTGATGTCGGGAATGGGCTTACAGATGCCATTTGGAAATTGATGACGGAAGATGGGCTTAAATATGCCATCTGAAGGAGTGTTGATCGCCTAAGAGATTCCTTAGCGAGAGTCTGTATACATGTTGTTGAGGAAGACTATGCTGGGGAACGTTGATCTCTATCTTGGGAGAAATTGAATTTTAGGAGCTTCGGTCGTCCGTTATTCTACTGGGGAATCATCTCTTAGTTGAAGAGGTGAAAATGAACTACTATCGGGTCGTAATCCAGGCTTCATAGTGATAAGACCGACTGTTATCTGGTCGTAATCCAGGCTTTATAGTGACTTGCTTGAGGAAAATAAGATTGACTGCTATCTGGTCGTGCTCCAGGCTTCACAACAACTTACTGGGGGGATGAGATAAACTTGCAATCCGGTCGTAATCCAGGCTTCACAATTTCTCGATTCTTATCTGGTCGTAATCCAGGCTTCAGAAGGAAATGAGTTGTTATCTGGTCGCATCCGGGCTTCAAATTGAATTTAGGGCACACTAATATCCGGTCGACTCCGGGCTTCTTAATAATTGTCCAGGTAAACTGCTATTTGGTCGAAATCCAAGCTTCGCAGTGTCTTGTACTGTTATCTGGTCGTAATCCAGGCTTCAGTCCTTTTATCGTTATCTGGTCGTAATCCAGGCTTCACGATGCTTTATACCATTATCTGGTCGAATCCAGGCTTCATGGCGTTCTGTACTGCTATCTGGTCGTAATCCAGGCTTCACAATACCTTACTTCTTATCTGGTCGTAATCCAGGTTTCAGAAGAAATCAAATGGTTATACGGTTGCCTCCGGGCTTCCCTTTGACTTTTGGGCCTACTAATATCTGGTCGAATTCGGGCTTCTTAGTAATTGTCCAGGTAAAGTGCTATTTGGTCGTAATCCAAGCTTCATAGTGTTCCTCACTATTATCTGGTCGTAATCCAGGCTTCAGTGTTTCTTATCACTATCTGGTCGTAATCCAGGCTCCACGATGTCTCATACCATTATCTGGTCGAATCCAGGCTTCATGTTGTTCAGAGAAATCAAGATACTATCCGGTCAAATCCGGGCTTCATAACTTGTATTAAAGATATACCACTATCTGGTCGTAATCCAAGCTTCATGGTGTCTTTGGCTGCTATCTGGTCGTAATCCAGGCTTCACAGAAACTTGTATTGCTATCTGGTCGTAATCCAGGCTTCACAATAACTTGTTGAGCTGTTATCCGGTCGTAATCCGAGCTTCACGGCTTGCTGGGGATTAAACTATTATCCGGTCAAATCCGGGCTTCATAGCTTAGAGATAAACCACTATCTGGTCGAATCCAGGCTTCGCGGTGTTTGGTACTGTTATCTGGTCGTCCTCCGGGCTTTGCAGTATGATGGAGAAATCAAGATATTATTCGGTCAGATTCGGGCTTCATAGCTTGAACTTTGTGAGAGTTTGATTGTATCCTTCCTGAAAGGTAAAGGGTTAGTTGTATGTGATGCATGATATGTATCAAGCAATGATGTTCTCAAAATAAATGAGATTGTGCTGTATGATGCGCATGCACATGTCATGATGTATGGACATGCAATGTTTTTATGATATTCTCTAACTGGGGAAAATAAATCCCGGACTGCTGCTGGAGAAAAGGCGTTGAATTCTTCGTTCTTGTTGGGCATAATGACCGAAGATGATTGTGAGAATAGTCCTGCTGGAGAATAACGGCCGAAGATGATTGTGAGAATAATCCTGCTGGAGAATTAAACTGACGAGAAAATGACTCTATGGGGAAGAGATGCTCTGCTAGAGGATCTGTTGGTTTGGAGGAACAACCTTGGCTGGGGATGAATTACCGTTGCCAGCGATAATGAAACCTGTTGGGGATTGAGTTTCTGCTTGTGGAAGAAATAAACTCCACTGGGGATAATCTTCTAGTGCTAGTGATAGATAAACTCTACTTAGGGAGAATCACCATTTCTAGATACCTTTTGCTCTGCATGGAGTGAATGTACCTTTAATCGTATTCTCCAACTAGGTTTATCCCTATACGTGGTGGACAGAGTAACCGTAAGGTTTGGACATTTCCTGGTTTCCCCTGCTGCTGATATTACGAGTAATCGTCTTTTGTTTCACATGTAAATATTTATGAGCAGCAATTATTGTCAAATGCATATATCAAAAATGAACATTGGACGTTCTTGTAAAACAAAACAGAAAAAAGAAAAAAAAATTGAAATTTCTTTGTGAAAATGAATTGTATTGATTTTGAAATTGGCCTGTAAATAAGCGTTTTTGTACAAGAGGCTGACGTCCTAGTAAGAGAACGCCGCCGAAAGATAGAATTTATACAATTTGTGCAAAAGAAAGAAAAACAGCTATATGAACAATCCCACTGGGTTCCAACTCTTCTATTGCCTTTATATCTTCAAGCATCTTATCACTTTGCTACTTGGTTGAAGGTGGATCAGACTGATTAGCACCGTCTGAGCTTGATAGTCGATACCGAAGTCTGATTGCACGATGATCCAATGAGACATAGTATTACGCTTTGATCCCTAATTTTTGCCTGGACCGCCCTTTCGGGTTTTCAGTCCATCGGGATACCCCTTTTTGCCCAAGCCGCCTTTTCAGGTTTTTGACTTGCCGGGTGTACATTTTTTTCCATCCCTTATCTTTTCCCGAACCCTTTAAGTTCGCCGGGAAGCCCTTATTTTTTTCCTAAGCCAGTCGACCTAGCGGGCCTTTGATTAGGCGTAGTGTTTTTCACTATGTATGCATTGGCGGGGTGAGGAAGGTCGTCACCATCCATGGTGGTTAGAATCATAGCTCCTCCTGAGAAAATGTTCTTAACCATAAATGGCCCTTCATACGTAGGGGTCCATTCCCCCCTAGGATCACTTTGTGGCAGTATGATGCGTTTGATCACCAGATCCCCGACTTGATACTCTTGTCATTTAACTTTCTTGTTAAATGCCTTGATCATCCGTTTTTGATACGTCTAACCGTGACAAATAGCAGTAAGTCTCTTCTCGTCGATTAAGTTCAGCTGATCAAGCCGGGTCTGGATCCAGTCGTCTTCGCTCAAACCTGCATCCTTCATAATCCGAAGAGAGGGTATCTGGACCTCAATGGGTAAGACTGCTTCCATGCTATACACCAAAGAGTAGGGTGTTTCCCCTGTTGAAGTCTGCGCTGAGCTTCAGTACCCATGAAGAGCAAATGGTAACATCTTGTGCGAATCTTTGTATGTCACCGTCATCTTCTGCACAATCTTCTTGATGTTCTTATTAGCCGCTTCAACAGCCCCATTCATCTTCGGCCGGTAAGGAGAAGAGTTGTGATGCTGTATCTTGAACTGCTTGCAGAGCTCAGTGATCATTGTATTGTTGATATTTGTACCATTGTCCATAATGATCCTCTCTGGTACACCATATCGGTAGATCAAATTGTGCTGAATAAACCGCGCCACGACGTTCTTGGTCACTGTAGCAAAGGAAGCTACCTCAACCCACTTCGTAAAATAGTCAATAGCCACCATAATTAAACGATGCCCGTTGGATGCAGTAGGTCTGATCTCGCCAATCATATTGATGCCCCACATTGCAAAGGGCCAAGGAGCTGTCAAGATGTTCAGAGGAACTGGAGGTATGTGCACCTTATCAGCATAGACTTGGCACTTATGACAAGTTCGAGAATGCTGATAACAATCGGCTTCCATAGTAGACCAATAATATCCTGCCCATAGGATCTTCTTCGCCATGGTATGTCCACTGGAATGAGTTCTGAAGGTACCTTCATGTAACTCTTCCATAATCCATTCTGCATCGTTCTTATCCACACATCGCAGTAAGGTTGAGTCATGGTTACGCTTGTAAAGGATACCATTGCTGATGAAGAACTTCGCAGCTAACCTCCTCAAGAACTTCTTGTCATTAACAGATGCACCCTCGGGGTACCCTTGAGTCTCAAGATACCTCTTTACCTCGTGAAACCAGGGTTTATCTGTTACCTCTTCAGTCTCAATGTCACAGTAATGTGCGGGTTTGTCCAACCTCTCGATGATAATCTGGGGAGCTTCATTGTCTCACCTGACCTTGAACATAGAATACATGGTAGCTAGCGCTTCCGCTAACTGATTTTCCTCTCTTGGGAAGTGTTCAAAGGTAATCTCCTCAAAGTGCGGAAGCAACGTCAGTACATACTCTTTGTAAGGAATAAGATTTGGGTGTTTCATATCCCACTCGCCTTTAATCTGACTGATCACGAGAGCAGAATCTCCGGACACACTCAAGAACTTAATCCTTAGGTCAATAGTTGCTCGAAGGCCCATGATGCACGCTTCATACTCTGCCATATTGTTGGTGCAGTTAAAACATAATCGGGCGGTGAACGGAGTATGAAAGCCTTCAGGAGATATGATCACAGCACCAATGCCATTACCCAACGCGTTTGAAGCTCCATTAAAATACATAGACCATCGGGATCCTTCCTCAGGTCCTTCATCCGGTCCAGGTTTTTCACAGTCAGTCACCAACATGATGTTCTCATCCGGAAACTCAAAATTCATAGACTGGTAATCATCCATGGCCTGATGCGCCAAATGATCTGCCAACACACTTCCCTTGATTGCTTTTTGGGTTGTGTATTGGATGTCATACTCAGTTAAGATCATCTGCCATCTTGCTATTCTTCCGGACAAGGCAAGCTTTTCGAAGATATACTTAATTGGATCCATCTTTGATATCAATAGGGTAGTGTGAGTCATCATATACTGTCTCAGCCGGCGAGCAGCCCATGCCAAAGCGCAACAAGTTTTATCAAGCAGTGAGTATCGGGTCTCACAGCCGGTAAACTTTTTGCTAAGGTAATAAATAACATGCTCTTTTCGTCCAGACTCGTCATGCTGCCCCAGCATATACCCCATTGAATTGTCGAGTACTGTCAAGTATAAGATCAAAGGTCTTCCCTCAACTAGAGGCATCAGAATAGGTGGCTCTTGGATATATTCTTTGATCCTTTCGAAAGCGGCATGACATTCATCATTCCACTTTACCACTTGATCTTTCTTCAACAGCTTAAAGATTAGTTCATAAGTAGCAGTCAGGTGTGAAATGAATTGGGAAATGTAATTCAGACGTCCCAAAAACCCTCTGACTTCCTTTTCAGTTCGGGGAGCTGGCGTTTCCTGTATAGCCTTCACCTTTGCAGGATCCACTTGAATACCTTTATCACTAACGAAGAAACCCAACAGCTTACCAGACCTTACCCCGAAGGTGCACTTGTTCGGGTTTAATCTCAGTTTGTACATCTTCAACTTGTCGAACAGTTTCTGGAGATGGTCAAGATGTTCTTCTTCAGTCTGGGACCTTGAAATCATGTCATCAACGTACACCTCAATCTCATTGTGAATCATGTCGTGGAACAAAGCGACCATGGTGCGCTGATACATTGCCCCAACATTCTTCAATCCGAACGGCATGACTTTGTAGAAAAGGTTCCCCACTACGTAATGAAGGTTGTCTTCTCCATGTCTTCAGGAGCCATCTTAATCTGATTATAACCAGAAAAACCATCCATAAAGGAGAAGATCTTATGTTGCACGGTGTTGTCGACCAGAACATCAATGTGAGGGAGTGGGAAATCATCCTTGGGACTTTCCCTATTCAGATCCCTATAGCCCACACACATTCGTACCTTACCATCCTTCTTCGACACCGGAACAACATTGGCGACCCACTGCGGGTAAGAAGTGACAGCTAGAAAACCGGCATCAAACTATTTCATGACCTCAGCTTTGATTTTCTCAGACATCTCTGGACGCATGCGGTGAACCTTCTATTTTACCAGAGGACAGTCTTCTTTAGTTGGCAAGCGGTGTACCACAATGTCAGTATCCAAACCAGGCATACCTTCATAAGACCAAGCGAAGATCTCAACATAGTCGCGTAGCATCTATATCAACCGTTGCTTAACACTAGGTTCCAGATTTGCACCGATCTTGGCCTCTTTCTTGTCTTCTTCTGTACCCAAATTCACTGATTCCAATGGCTCTTCATGGGGCTGTATGGCCCTCTCTTCCTGTAGTAACAGTCTGGCAAGTTCCCCAGGCACTTCACAATCATCCTCACCTTCGTCCTTGGCTTGGTTGATCGGACTTTCGAAGTTATAATTGGCAGTAGCAGAGTCGTTATCAGTGGGATCCAGAGTGGATGTGGATCTGCATTATGATATGTGAGTGTGTGTGAGACAATAGCTGTTTTAATAAAGTGCAAGATAGAAAAAAGAAGAACAAGGAGCGTAACATTTGTAATGCAAGAAAATGTCCAATCCTTTATTGATGGTATATGAAAATGACAAATAATAAGCCCTCACAAACAAAACCAAAGTGCCTAGGGAAAGGCTTCGGGCTGTAAAGTTTCAAATTGTCTGTTACAAATTTCAAAACAAAAGTCTATTACTATGTAATAAAAGAAACGGGTACGACGTCCTTCGTCGTCCAATTGTTCAATCCACCGTTGGTAGTCGGGTAAATCCAGCTTTCGAACTCTGACTCTTCTTCATCCTCCTCAACTGCATTCACTCCCTGATTACTGATGTGCAGGGGAGGTCTTCCAATCTGTGCGCGCCGAACAGCCCTTTGAGCCTCTGCAGTAAAGCCCAAACCAAACTTGTTAGTTTTGTGTGCAAAGTCAGGGAGTTGACCGCAATTTGCACACCCACCTTTTTCAATAACAGCCCTGGCATCCTTGAGGGAAGCCATCTCCAATTGAGGTTCTTCAACAACAACTTCAGTCGACGCCAGAGTCTGGGGGACCTCTTCAAAGTTCTGACACGGGGTTTCGATGAACTCTCCGTCCATCTCCACATAGCGAAAGAAGTTAAGATGACTCACCATGTACTCCTCTTCTCCTCGTACTATAACAATCTTCCCCTTTACTGGATATTTCAACATCTGATGGAGCGTAGAAGTCACTGCCCCAACCTTATGAATCCACGGGCGACCCAGCAAACAAGAATAAGATGGTCGGATGTCCATTACATAGAACGTAGATGCGAAAGTCTGAGAGCCAACTTTAACAAGGATGTCCACTTCCCCGTGCACCATCCTTTTGGACCCGTCAAAGGCCCTAACCACAATATTACTCGGCTTAAGAACCAAACCTTCACAGTCCAACCAGTCTAATGCTTTCTTGGGTAAAACATTCAATGAGGACCCAGTATCCACCAGTACATGGGCCAGAGTAGTGCCCCTGCACTCGATCGAGACAAGCAGGGCATCATTGTGATTTCTTCTTTGAGCAGTCAGATCTGTGTCGGAGAAACCCAACCCGTTGTCAGCGGTCAAACTAGCCACACAGTCTTTGAATTGATCAGCAGATGTTTCCTTCGGCACATGCGCAGTTTTAAGGAAAGCAATTAAAGCCTTTGCATGGGCTTCAGAGCACAACAACAAGGATAGCATGGAGATTTTTGATGGGGTCTGCCTCAGCTGTTCGACTATGTTGTAGTCGCTTTTCTTGATAATCTTCAGAATTTCCTCTATCTCCTGTCTAGAGGTTTCTACAACAATCTTCTTAGGTGCCTCTGTCCGGTCAGGCTCACCTATGACCTCTTTGCCCCGAGTGTCAGATGGCTCGGCGACATGGGTGATAATTGGAATATGAACCGGGGAAGTAGCTGATGTACTGGTAGATGGAATAGCAATAGGCCTTTGAACAGTCGGGGAAATCTCATGAGAGAAGAGTCTTCTGCTTCGGGTGACCTTGCTAGCCCCGACAATATTGCTGACGTCGGTATCAGCTTCTTCAACCTTAAAATCTTGTTTGATCCTATGATAATACACATCGGCCCCATAGTGCCACGGGACAGCCTTATCCGAAGTGTATGGGATAGGACTAGGAATAGTAATGATCAATGGAGTAACTCTTGGAACGGATGTAATCCTAACAGGATTTCTCGAGGAAGCCTTGGAAGGATTGGCGGAAATGGTTATGATGGAAACATCTTCAACAGGAATAAACAGAATCAAACTTTTCTCGAACAGGATTTCTTTGTTATCCATCAGGCGTTGGACACCTGATTTCAATAAATGGCAACCAGTAGGCAGGATTGAGCATAGATGGCAACCTTCATCACAGCCTAGAAATAAACTGGCCGATAATAGGTTCTTCTTTACTGTCATCAACGGAGTAGAAATGTCTTCCACAAAGGTCACAAATAAATCATCGTCCATAGCATTTACTCCATGCTTGGGCATAGGAGCAGTCATGACTGTTGTACCCCAAAATTTTCCCTCCCATATTTCCCAAAACATTGCAAAAAAGATCTCCAAGTTGCTCAAGGTTGCTCAAGAGTTGGTCAGACAAGCTATCTCCTAAGGCAGTCTACCCCAAATTAGGGTTTTGTGTTGCATCAAGATCCATGAATCCAAATGACCTCAAGTTCTCCCCAATGTCCTAATTTGTTCTCAAGACCATCCATGTCAAGTTTCAAGCCTTGCAGAGGAAGTTTGCTCAGTCAATTGCTCAAAGGTCCAAAAATCGACTGTGCTAGGGCAAAAGTCAACTGTGACCCATATACAGTCAAACTTCAAGATTTTTTTTAACATTATCATTTTGAAGTATATTTCATCATTTTATCAAGGTTTGATCATGATTCATCAAGGATTGCTCAAGATTCATCAAGATTCAAAAGTTGCTAAATTAGGACTTTGTAAGAAAAGTCAACCCAACTTTGACCAAGCATAACTTTCTCATACTTTATGATAAATGACCCATCCAAAGCTCATTTTGAGTAGGGTTCAATTTCCGACAATCCATCTTCATATCCCAAGTTCAAAAAATGCATTCACAAGAAGTTATGAATTTGGACATTATAGGTCATTTTTGAAAGTCAACAAAAACACCTTTTTTGCCAAAGCTTCTAACTTGAGCATGGAATATCAAAATGAGATGAGAACAAAAGAGTTGATTAGAGGACATCTCAAGCTTTCTAAAAAGTCCAAGAACACCTCCAAAAGTTCAAAATTGAAGAAGTTATGCATTATTGAAGTTCGACTTTTTTGCAAAATTGCCAAAAGTCAACTATCCCCCAAAACTTCAAATTTTGCCAAATGGGCCCATTCTTTTCCACTTGATTTGAGTTTGCATTATTGCCCACGTGCCCTAGCTCCAGCCACGTGTCCATATCACATTTTTATTATTTAATTTGATTTTTATTTGAATTAATCCATTTTAAATCCAATAAAATCATATAAAATCTAAAACATTGATAACACATGATTTCTTGGCTATTTCAGGCTCCAAATACAGCTATTATTTGAATCAAATTCGTATCAAAGTCATTGGTTACAAAAAGATGTGATTTAGGCCATGTTTGGAAAGCTTTTATGGAAGAATCAAATCAAATATCCAAACATCAATGTAGAGAGATTTGGACCAAGTTTTTTAACCTAATGCAATGCACAATACATAAGCAAGGCAAGGACACGAAAATCAGGGTCGGCAATCACTTGTAGAGGCAGAACAACTTTGCAAAAATCACAAAAAAGTGGGAGATCAAAATCAACCCTAGAGGCGTTTTCAGAGCTTGATATTGGTCCCAATCGATTCCTGGCAACGCACACAAGCTATCCCAATCAAAACCAGGCATTCTCAGACCCTTATACGCACTGTAAGTCCTTCGTAAAACCGCCCTGTTCTTTATTTCGTATCTCTGAAATTAGGCATCGTTTTCATGGAATAATTGCATATCATTAACCCTCACATCATTTGCAAACTATTGGCAATAACCAATTTGATTTATATGCTCTGTATCATGAAACGCCATGGCTAGGGTTTTGCTTCTGTTTTTAGGGATTTTTGTTTCAGGTAAAATTGAGATACATGATGGACATGGTTGTGATCAGGAGGTCATGACGAGTTCAACCATGTTCTTGGATTGTGTTTATATGGCCTGAGGACGATTTTAGGATGAACCTGCATTTTTTGTTGCGGATAGAAATCCGCAGGTAAAGTTACAGGGGTTTGAGGAAGGGGACGAAGAGCTGGCGTCCATCCATTGGGCCATTCAAAATTTGCGCGCTTTTTTTTATATTTTTTTCTGGCATTGGAATTGTTTTCTTATATTATTATTGATACTTATTATTCTAACAAACAAAGCAGCGTGGCTTAGTGGTAACCTTGGCAATTGATATCCCTTCAGGACCTGGGTTCGAATCCCAGGTCCCCCTCTTTCTCAATATTATTTCTTTTCAGGTGTTCCAGTACACACGCTCATCTGCAATCCACCATACGCCCTCATCAATCCAAGCGCCAGATGGCCAAGGGCCAGATCTGATGATCCACGTTGGAGGTCCACCAAAAGCCAAGTCAACGTGCTTGCACTGGATCCAAAAAGTCTACACGGACAAGCTTCTAATGGGCCTGCAAAAATGCTCCTTGCACCACTCAAAACAGGCCCAATTCTTCTACTTTTTTTATTTTGTTTTGTTTATTTAATTTATTTATTTTATTTTATTTAACTAATTTTCTAACCAATAACAAAATTCTTTTTTTATCAAATAAAATCACAAATACTTTTTTATCCAATCAAATTTTAAAACTTTTATTTGTATTAATAAACTCATTAATTAATTAGGATATTAATTAGGAAATTTTAAATTATTTTTGTAAATAAATAAAATTAATTAGACTTAATTAAGTTTTAACTACTAATTTAATTATCTTATTTTCTTTCTTAAATTAACAAAAACCCAAAAACATGTCATTAATTTATTTTTTTCATTAATTAACTTATTAATTTAATTTAGTAATTAACTTAGGATTTAATTTTTTTTTCTTAAATAAAAACAACAAAAAAGGCATTTTCTTTCAAAAGGGTCGAAACCCTAATTCACATTCGATTTAATTTCCCGCGCGCTTTATTTATTTTTATCCAATAATGTATATGCTCCCGGTTTGTAATAGTTTTAAATAGGACATTTTATTTATTTACCGCTTTATTTTATTTTCAAAGGGTTGCTTTTGGCGATGTAAATACCCGACGCCTTGTAATTTAATTTCCGCACCTTTAATTTCTGCAAATTATATAACTGCTAGATGTTTGTTAATAGGGTTTGCATGACAAGGCTGAATGTTTAATCTTAAAATCAAATTAGACCACCCTTAACATGTGCAAAGATAAAAATAACTGAAAACGACACACTCGCACATGCGCACTCTTAGGATACACCCCACTTGGTTGCCTTCATACACGATCATTGAGTATAGGTCGTTTTAGAGGTCGTCCTCTTGTCTAAAAGATCATAGTTGCCTCGAAACGGTTGCCTCAGATATTGTTGCCTCAAACAAATGATCTAAGACATTAGGGTTACCGCTAAGGCATCCTAACATTGCTTTAGTGACCGTATGTCCCTCATTCGAATTGACCCTCAAACTCCAACGACGGTACTACCTACTCATTAATAGTGGATAGCATTGTCTAAAGGAAATTAGCATAGAACAATTCCTTTTTCGAGTAGTTAATGGTTCTTAGATACTTGCTCTTTCAAAACAAAACAAATTTTTTACACTTACACTCCTTTTCGAACAAAGTTTTCAAAACACTTCATTACACTCTTGAGGACGGAAGCAAGAGTTAAATCAAAGTTTTAAAACAAAAACTTTTTCAAACCCACAAGCACAAAGAAAACAATTTTGAAAACAATTGAGCAAGTACCTAAGAGCCCGTGGATAACCACAGATAGAAAGGGTGCTAATACCTTCCCTTTCTATAATCTACCCCTCGAACCCGAGAAATATCTCGAAAAAGGAATTTTTCTGTGCTTTTTTCCTTTCCTTGTTGGATAAAATAAAAGTCGGTGGCGACTCTTGCTTACCGCGACATTTTGAGAAAACAGACGCAAAACGCAAACCAGTATTCCAAAAACAGTCAGTTCTCCCACCGTATCACAGAACTGACAACTCTGCTTGGGATAAATTATAAGTGGGGTGTACCTTAGGAATAGTTCATCATAATGTTTTCAATTGCTTGACTTGTATGCTTTATCTTTGTGGGTTTGAATCGGAGTTACTATAGATCCTAACTCGGATCTGGGGGATACCTTTTAGGTAAGTAGCAATAAACTGTGAGGGAACTGTACGGTGTAGACCGATACGGTTGAAGCAGTAGCTACGTTGGCGTGGCACTTTAGTTTGTACTGATATCCCTTGTGGCACAACAAGGAGAATATGAGTCTTCTAAGGGGTTATTAAGCACTAAGTGACCTTAGCACCTATAATTGACCAACTTGGCCATAGAACAGTAGTCGTATGCTACTCTCATTGAGACCAAACTCTCGTGATGATTCTGGCCGCAAGAAAAGATTGCCAAATTGGAATTATGACCGATCGAGGGTGGTCAGTGATATTGAGATCCTCTAGAACCCGGTTACTATTCTAGGACAGGTTTGAACCAACTAAACTGAAAGAGGGTAATACCTAAACTCCTTGCCAGCCTGAAATCTAAGGGCTATATGTGTGACTTGTGTGCCCTTATCATGTTTGCTATTTGTGGATACTTGTGGTTGTTTTCTATCATGACATCATGCATCATGACATTGCATGCATCTTGCATTGGACTAACCCATTTCAAAGACAAAGGGTATTCATCTTTGTTCTGTTTTGTAGGTCATGGAACCCATGCGTAGAAACACTATTTGGATCAACTTTATCCAGATTCCCACTCAGCTTAAGGAATTGGTTGCAAAGGTTCCAGATACTACCTCCTTTATCAGAAGACATGGGCACCTCCTTGGTTTGGTCACCTCCAAGATGGATGAACAGATGATGAGTGTCTTAGTCCAGTTCTTTGATCCATTGTACCACTGCTTTACTTTTCCGGACTACCAGTTGGTCCCTACCTTGGAAGAGTTCTCTGATCTACTGGGTATTTCTATTCTGGAGCAGACCCCGTTTACAGGTTGGGAGAAAGTCCTTAGGCCGAAAGAGATTGCTTCAGCCCTCCATCTGACAAAGGATGAGGTAATGTCTAATTGGGAAACTCATAGTGGGACAAAAGGCTTCTTGGCTAAATTCTTGGTTGATCGGGCTCATCAGTTCTGGGACAGTTTAGACTTTCAGGCATTTGAAGACATTCTGGCTCTTCTCATTTATGGTTTGGTGTTGTTTCCTAACTCAGATTCTTTCATCGACGTGAATGCAGTGAAGATTTTCATATCTGGTAATCCTGTGCCCACTCTCTTGGGTGACATCTTGCACTCTCTTTATGCCCGTACTGCTCGGAAATGGGGAACCCTTATATGTTGCGCATCATTACTGGCGAGGTGGTTTATTTCTCACCTCCCCAAATCAGTTTTGAAGAACAAGGAAGGCATGGGTTGGACCCACAGGATTATGTCTCTCTCTCATAATGACATCATCTAGAGTACTAAGGACATGGAAGACGTAGCTATTATTGATCGCTGTGGGGAATACCCCAATGTTCCACTGCTAGGAATCAATGGAGGGATCACCTATAATCCGTGTTTGGCCTTACGTCAGTTTGGGCGAGCTAGGAGGGAAGGACCTCGTGAGTTGTTGATGCCAAGCATTGTCTTTGACTTCCAAGGGGATAGTGATGAGTATCGCCGCAGATTCATACGAGCTTTGGATAGGGTACACAGGTCTGATCCGCACGAGTTAGGGATGAATACCTCTCTTCCGATGGAACCATATCTCTGACGGGTTCGAATCCGTGCCCAAAAGCTGGGAATTTCGTACGAAGATGTCTTGCATGTGATTGTTCAGGTTGCTGATGAAGAAGGGTTTCCTCCTACCATCCTCCATCCATACATGCCTACTGACATTAGGGCATTAAAGAGGTCTTGGATGCAGCTAAGGGAGGAACTGGATACTTACAGAGAAAAGTATCACGAACAAGAGCAGAAGATCCTGAAGTTGACAAGGCAATTGGAGAATGAATAGATCCTCAACGACTATGTCAGCACCAAAGGCAAATGACCATGGGAGCGCTGATGTCTTTTGATTAGTTCTAGTTTTGATTTACTTTTCAGTATATCCCTTTTTGTAATGCCTTAAAGGCATCTGTTGAACATTTGAATTCAAAGTTTATCTAATAAAAGTGTGTTTCATTTTGGTTTACGAATTTGAATCTCTAAATTCTTTGAAATCATATCATACGCATTTCATTCCATGCACCTCATCATAGGTACCCATTACAAGTCTCTTATCTTCTTCGTTGTTTATTTCAGCATCATGTCTTCTAAAACATCAACTGAACAAGCAATCAAGGCTCTGCAAGCTCAAAACGCCCAGTTCCAGAAATTGTTCATGAGTTTAGCCAAGGGTCAGCAAGATCTGAAGACCCTTATCCTGAAAGATAAGAAGAAGAAGAAGAAGAAGAAGAAGAAGACGGTTCTACTGAATATGGGTCGCAGATTCGGAAACAATTTGCGAGAAGAGGTTGATTTGACTCACTCATCTGGAGGGGGAGAGAACCAGGAAGAAAGGAGGGCTCCTAGCCCTGTGGTTTCAGATAACAAGACTGATTTTGACGAAGACCAGTATCCTCCGGCTGAGGATAGGTATAAACAACTTGAAGACCAGTTAAGTGCGATGGAGATCTAGAAGGTACCTGGATTGGACTTCGGTGATTTAGGTTTGTCATCTGGGGTGGTGATTCCCCACAAGTTTAAGGCGCCAATCTTTGCTAAATACGACGGAGTTTCTTGCCCAAAGCTACACCTTCGTTCGTGTGTTAGGAAGATCCAGCCATACACTGCTGATAAGAATCTCTGGATCCACTTCTTTCAAGACAGTCTCTCAGGGACTCAGCTTGGATGGTTTTACCAGCTAGAAGGAGCTAGTATCCGTAATTGGGAGGAATTGGTTGCTGCTTTCTACAAGCAGTACCAATACAATGCCGACCTCGCTCCCACGCGTACCCAACTTCAGGGTATGTCTATGGGTGCGGGCGAAGGTTTCAAAGACTATGCTCAGAAATGGAGGGACCTTGCTGGTAGAGTGCAACCTCCCTTGGCTGATAGGGAGCTAGTGGATATGTTTTTGGGGACCTTGTCTGGTCCGTATTTCAACCATCTGATTGGAAGTTCCTCGTCTGGGTTTACAGAGCTGATTATGACCGGGGAAAGAGTTGAAGCCGGTATTAAGAGCGGTAAAATACATAAGGGTGCTTCGTCTAGTACCGAGAAGAAGCCTTTTAAGAAGGAGTCAAGCGCAGTTTACAGTGCGAAGAGCCAGAATAGACTTGAACGGTGCCAAGCTGTTATTGCGGTTGTTATATCAAGACCAACTGTTGCCACACAACGCAACAATCAGCCAAGGGCCGAGAGGTCGCGAAGACAGTTCACTCAGCTCAACATGACTTTGTCTCAGATTCTACCACAATTATTGAAGACCAACTTGGTGATTCCAAAGGAGGCCCCGAAGAATCCCAATACAACATCACCCATGTACAATCCAAACGCCCGCTGTGCTTTTCACTCCGATAGCCCGGAGCATGATACGAATGATTGTTGGGTTTTGAAGAATAAGGTACAAGACTTGATTGATGCTAAGGAGATTGAGTTTGAAGCGCCTGAAAGGCCTAATGTTGTGACTGCTCCTATGCCCAAGCATGGAGTGAATGCTGTAGATGAAGACTCGTTTGTGGTTTTTGTGAAAGACATTATTACTCCATTGATGACTGTGAAGAAGAACCTTCTGTTGGCTGGTTTATTTCCGGGCTGTGGCGAAGGTTGCCATATATGTGCCGTCTTACCTATCAGTTGCCATCTTTTGAAGTCAGGTGTCCAACGCTTGATGGATAATAAAGAAATTCTGTTTGAGAAGAGTTTTGTTCCTTTGGTTCCTACTGAAGAAGTTGCTATAATCACCATTTTCGACAATTCTTCCAAGGCTTCCTCGAGAAAGCCTGTTAGAATTACATCTGTTCTAAGAATCGCTCCCTTGATTATTACTGTTCCTGGGCCTATCCCCTATACATCAAATAAAGTTGTCCCGTGGCACTATGGGGCTGACGTGTATTATCACGGGGTTAAACAAGATTTCAGTGCTGAAGAGGCTGATACTGACATCAGCAATATTGTCGGATCTAGTAAAGTCACCCGCAACGGAAGACTTTTCTCCCCTGAGATTTCTCCACCAACTGTTTGGAAGCCTGTTGTTATTACACCTTCTAGTGCACCTACTATTGTTCCTGTTCAAGTTCCCATTCTTACTCCTGTTGCCGAGTCATCTGACACTCGGGGAAAAGGGACCACTGGTGAGCCTGCCCGGACGGAGGCACCGAAGACGATTACTGTTGAAGCTTCTAGACAAGAGATGGAGGAAATTTTGAAGATCATCAAAAAGAGAGACTACAACGTAGTCGAGCAGCTGGGGCAAACCCCGTCCAAAATCTTTATGTTGTCTATGTTGCTATGCTCAGAAGCCCATGCCAAGGCTCTGACTGCTTTCCTGAAAACTGCACACGTGCCGCAAGAAATATCAGCGGCTCAATTTAAAGATTGTGTGGCTAGTCTGACAGCAGATAATGGGTTGGATTTCTCCGACGCAAACTTGACTGCTAAGGGGAAGAATCACAATGACGCTCGGCATGTCTCCATTGAATGCAGGGGCACTACTCTAGCTCATTTATTGGTGGATACTGGGTCTTCGTTGAATGTTTTTACCCAAGAAGGCACTAGACCGGTTAGACTGTGAAGGGTTGGAGCTGAAACCGAGTAACATTGTTGTTAGGGCCTTTGACGGGTCCAAGAGGATGGTGCATGGAGAAGTAGATATTCTGATTAAGGTTGGTTCTCAGATCTTCGCATCTACATTCTATGTGATGGACATTCGGCCATCTTATTCTTGTTTGTTGGGTCGTCCGTGGATCCACAAAGTTGGGGCAGTAACCTCAACGCTCCACCAGAAGCTAAAGTACCCAGTGAAAGGGAAAATTGTGACCGTACAAGGAGAAGAGGAGTACATGGTGAGCCACCTCAACTCTTTTCGGTATATGGAGATGGACGGGGAGTTCATTGAGACCCCGTTCCAACATTTTGAAGAGGTTCCCCAGACGCTGGCATCAACTGAAACTGTTGTTGAAGATCCTCCAATGAAGATGGCTTCCCTCAAGGATGCCCGGGCTGTTGTTGAGAAAGGTGGGTGTGCAAATTGGGGCTAACTCCCTGATTTTGCACATAAAACTAACAAGTTTGGTTTGGGTTTCACTGCAGAAGCTCAAAGGGTTGTTCGGAGTGTACGGATCAGAAGACCTCCCCTATTTGTCAGCAATTCAGGAGTGAATGCCATTGAAGATGATGTTGAAGAGTCTGAGTTTGACAATTGGATCTACCCGACTACCAATGGCGGACTAAGCAATTGGACAGAAAAGGACTTCGTTCCAATTTCTTTTATTACCCAGTAATAAGACTTTTGTTTTGAGTTTGTAACAGACAATTTTTGAACTTTACAGCCCGGTGTCTTACCCGAGACACCGTGGTTTTGTTTGTGAGGGCTTGATATTTGTCATATCCATATATCATTAATAAAAGCATTGGACGTCTTATTGCATTACAAATTTTGTGCTCCTTGTTTTTTCTTTTTTCTATCTTGCAAAATAGCTATTTTACACACACTCACATATACAGGTCTACATCCACTCTGGATTCCACTGATAACGACTCTGCTACTGCCGGTTATGACTTTGAAAGTCCGATCAACTTAGCCGAAGACGAAGGTGAAGATGATTGCGAGGTGCCTGGTGAACTTGCTAGACTATTACTTCAGGAAGAGAGGGTTATTCAACCGCATGAAGAGCCAGTGGAAACAGTGAATCTGGGTACAGAGATAGACAAGAGAGAGGTCAAGATCGGTGCAAATCTGAAAGCTAGTGTTAAGCAACGGTTGATTCAGATGCTGCGTGATTATGTTGAGATCTTTGCCTGGTCTTATAAAGATATGCATGGGTTGGATACTGTGATACGGTGGGAGAACTGACTGTGGTTTTGTGTTTGTTTTCGCAAATGTTTCGGTTGAGTAAGAGTCGCCACCGACTTTTTATTTTATCCTAAGGAAAGGTTTAAAAAGCACAGCAAAAACCTTTGAGATTTTTCTTGGGTTCGGGGAGTAGATTATAGAAAGGGAAGGTATTAGCACCCTTTCTATCCATGGTTATCCATGGGCTCTTAGGTACTTGCTTAGATCAACTTGCCTTGGTTTTCAATTGTTTGAAATGGTGCTTTGTGTGTGGCTTTGAAAAGGTTTTGAAAAAGATGCCTTGTCTAGGCTACCCTTGTAACAATTCTTTACTCGAATGTTTTACAAAAGGTGTTTGTCTTTTTGAAAAGATGTTTCAAGATTTTTTGAAAGTTTATTTTGAAAGTGTTTGTGAAGTGTGGTTTGAAAATAGGCAAGTGTTTTCTTTTGCAAATTGACAAGTACTTAAGAGTTATCTACCCTAAAGTTCTCAAAGATTTTTGTTATGTTTTTAACCATTTTAACAATTTTGTTCCACCATTGCATTTGGTGGACAGTCTTGTGTTAGGAGGTGAAAGGGACGGGCGCGGGTCATCGTTTAGACCATAATTGCAATAGTGCTAAGTATCTTTGGGCAATTTCTCTTTAAAAGGGACTTGATCATTTTAGGCAACTTTTTGAAAGCGTCATCGAGGGACTATGATCATTTGATTGTTTGTTTTTACCCAAAGAAACCTAACATGCAACATGGCCCAATTATTTGAAGGCAACAAGTGGAATACCCTAGGGGTGCAAGTGTGAGATGTGTTGTCCATTTTCATGCTTGTTTATCTTTGAAATTAGGTCAAACTATTTTGTTCTTTTTATTTGCATACAAACCCTAATTCTAGCATGGTATATTTAGAAAGCGTTTAAAGTGCGAAAAGTAAAATTCCTACACTATTACAACACAATATGGGAAGGGGGGTACAAATGTTCAAATGGGGGGATATTTAGACAAAGAAATTAAACCTAGCTATTACATCATTTTTGGCATATTTACAAATAATTAATTGCATAAATTAAATGGAAAATAAAATAAAGATGCAAAATGCAAAAAGGGTTTTTATATGTATGAAAAAAAGTATTGTTTATGTTAAATAAATAAAATAAAAAAAAGTATTATTTTTTGGAGTTTTTGTCTTTTAAGGGTAAAACCCTAATTTTTATCAAGTAAGTATATTAACTATTTAATATGTATAAT